>AWWV01010342.1:0-108907 GCA_001974805.1 Corchorus capsularis
TTTTGGTCAACCAACATCAAACTTTGACCAATGATTTATAAAAATATATATAAAATTTAATTTTAAAAAAATATGTGTTGAAAAGTTTGTAATTCAAAGTTTATAAGTGTTATTTTTTTAAATTATATTACTTTATATATTTTTTATAAACATTAGTCAAAGTTTGGCTTGGTTGACCAAAAAGGGACTTATAATTAGGGACAGAGGGAGTAGTTTATAATAATGTATTATGATTAAAATTTATTATTTCCCTAATTGCAATTATTTTATTTGACTTATAATTGATTTTTTGCTTGATATATTGCTTGCTGTATAATTAAAAAAAATCTTGCATTATTATAACTATATATCATTTTTACCATTTTACTATTTTAATTAAAAAAACTTAGATGTATTAGAAAATTTTAAATATACTTTATAGTTTTACTCAACTAAAAACTCTATTTTTATTTTTCTGTAAAAAAACTCTATTTTTATTTAATTAAATCTAATATCCTTATAACTATTTTGTTGTTATCATTTTACTATTTTAATTAAAAAACTTAGACATATTAGAATTTTTAAAATATATTCTTTTACAATTTTTTTAGAAATAAACTTTTACAATTATTCTACTAAAAACTCTATTTTTATTCGATTAAATTGAATATTTTTAATAAATATTTTATTTTTACCATTTTACTTTTAAAATATTGGAGATTTTTTTGGTAGTTATGGATCAATTTCAATTATAATATGAGCGGATAAAAGTATTATTATCAAGTTTAAAAGTTAAAATGAATTGGCTAATCATTAACTATTCAAATTTTTTTAACAAATTAAGTTAAAAATTTATTTAAAATCTAATTATTGTGATTCACTTTGTTTTTCTATTTTTGTAGCGGGTATTGGTAGGTTAAATATGGTTCTAAGTCAAATGAATTAGGTAATTTTCTCGAGTCATTCGGGTTTCGACTCATCTAGGTTCAGGTCTACTAGGTCTAATTGGGTTAGGCGGATTCGAGTTTTGACCTCGGGTCAATCGGGTTCCGGATCATCCGGGTTTTGGATTTTTCAGGTTTAGATTCAGCTCAATTTGGTCAGCGTTAATTTTTTTTTTGCACCAAAAAAGCATAATTTTTTAATGTTTAGTTCTTAATTTTATTTAATATATTTATTATTCGATTTTATTTTACAATCCACCACTGGTGAAGTTTAGTAAACTGCATATATAGTTTGTCGTGTCTGAATAGGTTGGGTCTGTGTCGTTTGCTTTTTTTGTCAAATCGGATTATGTCGGATTAGACGAGTTATCGGGTTCGGCTTAGATTTGACAGCTCTACATATATATATATATAATTAATTTCAATCATTATTTTAATTTTCATTTAATTTAAATACGAGTATCACGTGCAACGCACGTGGAAGTAAATACTAGTAAGGTAAGAAAGAGATAAGGAGGGAAAATATCTCTATATCAAATTTTGTTTGGATTTGTTGGCATAATTAGAAGTTGAAAATCTCTTTGTTGATGTGAAGAGACACCTTAAGCGTGAAGGTTTGTTTAGTGTAATAATCGGATCCGGATTAGTCAGGATAAAGCCGGTTTAGTGTAAACTAGAGACCGAATGTGATAAAAAAAATATAATTTGAGTATAACACTATAACTTTTATTTAAGAGGTTAAATCCTCATTTCATGTTAAGGCCCAAAAAGAGCTACTACTTATTAGTCCTTTTCCTCCAAAAATTCCCTTTCATAACGTTACGGTCACGCGACCATAAAAAATTTGTTTTCTAGTGGGCTCTGGTTCTGGGTTGGGCTAGTTAAAATATCTTCCTAACATAACCAATTCAGACAGGCTTAGTTTTTGATGGGTCAAGGCCTACTGACCCTATGCAGTTGAAACTTGAATGGGTCACGGCCCTCTAATTGGCGCGTGCATTATTAGGGATTCCCGAGAATCAGGAAAATTCCGAAGGCTCATTTTATCAGACATCAGAAGAATCATTTGGAATAAGAATTCTTGTGAAAATACTCCCTGTTTCCCAATCAGAAGGCTCATCAAAATAAGAAGCTCCGTTTACAACAACTGTTCATTGATTCTGGGGAATTAGTACTTGTTTGTAATAGTAAGTAATTTTTTAAATTTTGATGCTATTGTCTAATCTATGTGTCTGATCTCTCCTTTGGGTGGGTATCAGATAAAAGAATTAACTTGAAAAATATGTGTGCTCTTCTCAGATGGTATAAATGCAAATCCTCCAACCAAGCAAATGCTGTCGAGTTTTTCCAGCTAAAATTCTCTGCACCCCATTATAAGTAACAGTGTTGCAGAAGGGACCATCAAATAATGTGACATTATCCAGACTAATTTGGGAGGCTGCACCTGCACCAATCTATGAAGGGAATTGCTTTATGATGACAGGTTTGAGAATTCATAATCTCTTCTTAATATGTTTATGTAATTTAATTGGCAATTTTCCTTCAGAATGTCACAGAAATATTGAATGATGGGTATTGGGAAGTATAGAAAATTAAGCCTGTGTTCTTTATTGTCCTTTTTACAAGTCTGATGAGATCAAGAGGGACCCTTTTTTCTTTGATTGAATGAAGCACCTGGTCTTGTTCATCCATATTATTCATTTCTTCACTTTTGTGTGTATTGTAATGTCAAACACTATACAATTTCATGCATAAAGTATATTAGATTGGTGCAAAGGGTTAGAGAATCATGAAAACGAAGTCAATTTATTCTTGCTGCTACTGGGTACATTCATAAAACCACTTACACTCGTGTATTTTGCGTGGCAGCTGCCTTTTTTCTTGAGTTATATGGCTCATGGAATTGATAAACTATAATAGAACTAAATTGCAGAAAGCTAGCTTCTAAGTCCAAGTACAAGAATAGAAAATATGATTTGACTAATTAATTATATATTCAAGGCACATTCTTCATGTTAAATCGTTTTTATCTCTGAAATGCACTTTGTTCATGGCATGGAGAATAAAGTTGTTTTCCATCTAATAAACAAATCATTCTTTCAATAGTAACCATCAACTTGTCACCAAGACACCAACTGAATTACTTAAAAAAGCATCGAACCTTGTAAACAATTAGTAACCAAAAGTAGTTCAGAATAAACTACATTGGCATACATCTTATGGGATAACATTCTTTCGAGTTAAGAATTACTTGAGAAAAGAATACATTACTACTAGTACTCTAGTAGGGTAGGACTAGCACTACCCATATAAAATACAAAGATTTGGTCATCTTGGGTACCCCTGCTTTTATAAGATGATTTGGTATGTCCTCTAGGAAATTAACCATATATACTTAAGGCTTAAGGATACAAGATTTGTGATCAAATAACCGGTTTTGTAAGTTGAGCAAAAAAGGTATATTTGAAAGGAGCAATTCAGTTTCTGCTATCCCTTTTGGGCAGTTTTGCAGGTTAATGGTTGGTTGTAATTGCAGGAAGAATATTACCCAGAACTGGTTTGTATTGTGTGGGATAGCAGTGCATTTGTCCTCTATGTCTCAACTTATTAGTATTTAAATTAATCCTTTAGTCGAAAATTTTATGACTAGCAATAGTACTACAAAGCTCAAAAGGTTCTCTTTTTCCCTCTAGGCTTTCCACAAAAATATAAACATTTTATATTTAGAAAAACAATGTGCCGGGAATCAAACTTTGTTAGGCTTAGTAAGCTTTCTAGATAGATATTGCTGCATGCCATGCATGGTGTATTGTGATATTCAAAAGATGGTGGAAAAAAAGAAGATTTTAGGAATATATGTTCCCTTTGCATCAAAACCCAAATTTTCCTTACTTAAGCCCATCTATATCCCAAATCAGCTGATATTCCCTTGTGAAAATGTGTCAGCAGTCATGTTAGCTTGACCCACAACTCAAGCATAAACATGAGAGTTTGATACCATTCCCTCCCAAAAGGGTTTATTTTTAGTAGTATAAAATTTTCATAATACGTGTGAAATGAAATATGAAACCCTCCCAAACCAGATATAAGCACAAGAAATATGGTTCATCTTTGAATAGTATCGGATTACTTGGAATATATTACCAAAGGAGATTAGAACTAAGGAAGGAGGCCATAGAAAGGAATATCTTCTGGGGTTAGGATTGTGTCTTGATTGTTAGCTTCTCCTTCTTTCCTTTCTCTTTAAATACTCGAGCAGACTTATTTCAATGGCTACCTTAATCGCTAGAGCATTTAACTCTATTATTTCTGCCATCACATATTGTTTCTTTGGCTACCGTGACCACGAGAAAAAACCCGTCACCAACATCAATTACTACAACATGCCTAAGGGTCGACCACTTTCTTTACAGGTTCCCTTTCACCCCAATCATATATGTTTTTTCATTTTCCTTTTGATCCATCTAGGTATCTTAATTGTTTTCCTTCATGGTTCCTCCATCTCCAACTTGCTATGAACCACATGGAAGAAAAGCTGGTCTCTGTTTCCATGGACCACATGCACCATGATGCCAAGCTTTCACTCCTTTTTTATTGATCATATTTTGCATATTTGCCTTTTCTTTCCCATGTTGAAGTGGCAACATATGCTTCCTTGTCAGATAAATTACACATGTTGCTTGTTGAGCATGCTATCTTTGTTCCTCTGCTTGGGTTAGGCATTAGGCCATGTTTCAATCTAATTTGTTCAATGTTTTTGTGTTTTAAGTTTATGGAATTGCTTAAGACACAGTTTTAATTTGACAAGGCATGCACTCTCATGTACACACTTTACTTGCAGAACTTTAATTAGAAGAAAGAGCAAGCTCCTCTGATACAAACTTATCTGCTTTTCATGCTCAATAGCTCAGGAATTAGAATCATATTTCTAACACCAACTTTAAGATTATGTTAACCTTACACAGTGGATTCAAGAATCTTCTTAAAAACACAATTAAGTTTAATCTAAGACCCAACATGGTATTTCTTAATCCCATGGGTTTTCTTTAACTGCTTAAAGCATAAAGGGACTCGAAAAAGGAAGGAACAAAAGAATAAGAAGAAAGATAAACAGAATTCCCTGCATTTTTTTAGCATCTATACGAGTATTATTAACTGTTAAAATTAACTGATCTTTTTTTTCACAGACTGTAGACCTCAAAGTCCGGATGTGCTGCACTGGATGCGAGAGAGTAGTCAAAAACGCCATTTACAAGCTTAGAGGTATATTCTTCTCTCCTTTTTCTTACAAAAATATCTTCCCCTTGTTGCATTGATTCTTGTCTCAAATCACTGTTTCATAGGATCATAACACATATATATGCCATGTGCCCATGTCCCCATGTCTCATCAATTGCTCAATTTGCTTAAACAGTTTTCCTTAAACATAATTAATTAGCTAAAACTAATTATTTGTCTTATAGGGATTGATTCGGTGGAAGTGGACTTAGAAATGGAAAAGGTAACCGTGATCGGGTACGTCGATCGCAACAAGGTGCTGAAACAAGTGAGAAGGGCTGGGAAGAGAGCTGAATTCTGGCCATACCCTGATGTTCCATTGTACTTCACTTCCACCAGCGAGTATTTTAGAGACACAACAAACGAGTTCAAAGAAAGTTACAATTATTACAGACATGGTTACAATCAGGGACATAGACATGGCAACATACCAGTAACTCATCGCGGGGATGACAAAGTCAGCAACTTGTTCAACGACGATAATGTCAATGCCTGTTGTCTCATGTAAAAAGAAAACCATGAATTAGGTTGTCTACCATCCATTTCTATATCAGCATCATGTAAAATATTATATTTGGAAATAAATTGTTTCAATTAGTGTGAAAAGAATGTACAAGTACTCATGAAATGAAATATCTTAAGGATTGGAATATATTCAATTGGAATCAGCTGCCCCCTTGTGCCTGTATTATTGATTTGTTCATCAGTCATTAATCATGATAATGAAGAATATGCAGTAAATTTGGTAATTTCCCATTAGCGAAGTCATCAACGCCTTTGATTTGATTGACTTTTGTTTTAACTGAAAGGCCAAAACACTAGAGACATGTTCCAAACAAGTTCCACTAGAGATATGTTCGAGGAATTGCCCATATATTTGGATTGGATTTCGTTTTGTTTAAGGAATGGGGTATTTTCCCATGTAATTTCATTAAAAAAATAATGATAAAAAATAGAACAGCTTTTTCTTTGGGGAAAAAAAAAAAATAGAACCAGGGGCAGGGGTTTACTTGGATTCGAAGGTTGGTCGTAATTGTTTGGGGCCGTTGGATTGGTATGGTATGCGCGAAAACGAAGATCCAGTCCAATGATTAAAAAAGGCCTGTTTCACGCGCACCCTTTAGGAGTTAGGTGATTAGTCGATTTTGTATAAATGGATAATTATCAATCATAATTCATAGATCATCCTTAATTAATTACATTCAATTAATGAATTCAAGTTAGTAATTTGATTTGTATCGACTTGGTTTCTTCTTATCTTCCCAAGAAAACCATTCTTGGACCATTGAAAACCCATTTCCCCCCCTTTTTGCCTTGTTTGTGTTAACAAACTTCTTTTTAATTTCTCCTTAAAAAATACTATAAATTGTTATTTTTGTTCATGTAAAAGGGGAACATAAAAATGTGAATAAACTATTGACCGAAACCCATTTTTCCTGGACAAAGATAAGAAAGCACATTAATTACTACTATCTCAAGAATGGATTTGAGTCTTTTATACTTTTTTAAATTTTAATAATAATTCGAAAGGGATTATAGTTATTTTTACTTGGGATTTTTTTAATAAAATAAAATTCTTATAAAAAAGGGGGTGAGGGGCAACGAGTTAATCTATGATTGGTCTTTTGCCTCTTTGGTCTAAAGAAGCAGTAATAAAAAAGATTTTTTTTTTTTAAAAAAATTCCACCAAAAATAAAAAATAAATACTAAAAAGAAGCCTTTTGTACTAAAAGTCTAAAACAAAATAGAAGAAGAAGAGCCTCCCAAGGTGCACTCCTCTCCTGCAGAGCAAATACAAAACAAATTATAATCAAAACCAAAGAAAGTCGATCTTTTTGCAGGTTTCAATCTCTGTTTTTCAGGTATGGAAAATGTTATAATTCCATTTTTAGGTTATCCAATCAGCATTCTTAGATAGTTTAC
The DNA here is from genome assembly GCA_001974805.1 of Corchorus capsularis. Taxonomy (NCBI): domain Eukaryota; kingdom Viridiplantae; phylum Streptophyta; class Magnoliopsida; order Malvales; family Malvaceae; genus Corchorus; species Corchorus capsularis. Next base: position 7,125 of record AWWV01010342.1, read on the forward strand.
TTTCATCTTTGAAGTCAAAGTCTTTCTTTTTCTTCATTATTATCACTATTTTTTTCTTTTCAATAATGGAAAAATTATGCAACCATAAGATGATCATCATGTCGAATTCTGGCATTTGTATTCTAATTTCTGTTCTTTTTTGCTAAAGAATGCAAAGAAATTCACAGGCTTTTTGTTGGGTGGTTTTGGGTTTTGGAAGAATGATGACTGAGAGTACTAAGGCCATTAATGTCTTTTCAAACTCAACATCCTCGTCTCGTTTGTCACCTTTAGCTCTTCCCTTCACTCTCAACAACTCTTTGAATCGCCAAGAATCCTTTGACCCTTTACTTAACTCTTCTTCTCCTTCAACATCGTCTACTTCTGGACTTGATCAACCCTTTTCTTACCTGAGTTTGGGTCGTGGCTACTATATTTCCTGGCCATCTGATGCTGATTCTACTTTTCCTGCTGCTTTGGCTAGTGTTTATAACCCTGACTTTGAACCCAATTCTCCTTTTGCTTACAACCTATTTGAAGAATCTCCACTTCGCAACCATTTCATTTCGCCTACTCATCAATTTTCTCAAACCAGTTCAAGTTTGGGCAATGTGGGCTACAATAGGGGGCTGCAAGGAATTGCTGTGAATCAACAAGGGAGTGAAATTTTCAACAACAATGATCAGATTCAGAGAAGAAGTGATGGTTCTCTGTCTTGCACTTGCCTGCTTGAACAAGGTATTTGTCAAGTTCTTAGATGATTTCGTTTAAAATTAAATTTACTTTGATTGGTTCATTATATTACAATAGCCTACCTGAGCAATATGACCTTTATGAGATAGATTTTGACATCAATATGACTTGTGATGAAGTTTCTTATAGATTGGTCTGTTGCTGATGGCCCCATTTCATATTTGATATAATGGTCATAAAACTATTGTACATGATATTTTAGAAATAAGGATAGTATTTTAGCAATCTGTTATAAGCAGGGCATTGAATATCATGGTTAATAACTTAATATGGACTCTAGGCAACAATAAGGATGGTTAAGTGATAAAAACAAAGGTGAATCATCTTAAGACATGAAGTGGTGTTGAGGGCTCACCAGAGAGGACATTTGACATGTACTACTTTCAGTGAAGATTTGCCACCCCTTGGTTCTGGATTTTCAGGTGTCCCTGGGTATTAGTTGTGTATAATTAGAAATGTTCTTGTGTCACAGATTATGTTTATTTGCTTAGGATTGTTTTGTTAACTTATTTAGACATTGATCAATTACAAAGTACATCTATAAAGGACCATTATAGGAAACACAAACGGTTGTCTCTGAATGGACCTGTTGTGTAGTACTAGTACCAGAGATGAACCATGGCAATCTTAGTACTATTATAAGGCATTAACAACTGGGGCATTCTAATGGTGAACCGTTAGGAACATTTAGAGTTCCTTCTCTAATGGGTAAGTAGTTTGAAGGTTTTGAATCTCAGGGTTATATTCTTCTTGGATTTACTGGAGACGATTTGAAGGTGCAAAGATGAATTTACATAAGAAGCATATTTCGATCAGTTTACACTTTTAATTGTTACCATGCAACTGTTTATGATTTTGTTCAGGCACTACTGTGGAAGGATCAAAACATTTTAGCAAGATGTCTCCTGTTTCGCATGGAAAAGGCACTGAGGTGATAAGGAAAGATGTTCGAACTAGACCAGCAGACAAAGAGAAAATACATACTGAAAGCAGTATTTTGCCACTGGCTAATTCCGAGGTGGACTTGTTAAACAAATGTACATCATCAGCTTTGTCCTTTTCTCCCAGACCGCAAGATACTCTAAATCAACTGTCTTACTCTGGCCCATTAATGACTTGGAGTCATTGTGATCCGACTATTGTTCCCAATGAGAGAAGCGTTTCACATCTTGGTTCCTGTGAACAGGTTTCAAAGGAGAATGTGGTTTCTGTTGGCTCTGATGTGGTCAACAACATGAATTCTTATTTTGGCCATGTTTTGCCCAGCATGATGGATACTTATATGGTGCAGAATCCGCTAGACAAGGTGGCTTGCCATGACCAAGTTATAATAGAAAACAGTGAGAAAAGAAAGGTTGTTGAACATGTCCACGATGAGAGTAAATATCCCTCTATTAAGGCAAAATCCAAGCTTCAAATTGCTTGTACTAATGTTTCTGAAGACTTATCTCTGGAACAGCATGGTGCTAAAGCAGCCATACCTGATAATCAATCTTCCACCAATTTTGATGATTCTGATGTGGATTCACCTTGCTGGAAAGGAACCCAGGCTTATAAATCTCCATTCAGAGATTCTATGGCTGTGAATTCTGAAGATTCTAATGGTCAATCTCCATCCAGGGTTTCAGTGCCACTGAAATCAGGGCATTCTAAGAATGAAACAGTGGCTCGAAACAGTTTAAATCCTCTGGCACCTGTGTTTATTCCTGGAAATTCAAAACTAAAAGTGGATTACCATCAGAAGGAATGTCATGGAGATAGTTCCTCGTCTTCTCAGAAGATTGCACCTTTAGATGGTACTTCTTCATCAAGAGAACACAAATCAACTAAGTCTGTTATAGCAAATACATGCCCACCAGAAAGGATCAATGATATAGAACCCCGGTGCTCCAATGATGCCTCTGACTCAAAAAAGGAGTATAGTGTTCCGTACAAGCATGGAAGTTCAGCAGTCGATTCTTCTGGCAGTTTTCAGCCATATCTTCGGGTACAGTATGTTACATCTGAAAGTCAGGTTGTGATTGCAACAAGTGTTGCTGGCTCCACGGAGGGTATTGCCACTGCCACTTCCACTGCAATACATAATGCGTTGGATAGAGTTGAGGATATTGCACATATTGGCCGTACTACTGGTTCCTCTGTTCATACAACCGAAGAAATCGCCTTGAATATACATTCCATTGGAGTTGATGGTGATGGTTTTTCTGATTTTACTCAAAGACTTCCAAAGCTTTTAAACTCTATGCCTCCCAAAATTGATGTTAAGTCAATTATTAATACAATGCAGTATTTGTCGGAGTTGCTTCTACTGAATTCTTCATTTGATTTAGGTTCACTGAGTGAGCATGAGAATGATAAACTCCTGAATATAATCAATATGCTTTATGTTGTTAGAAGTAAGGCTGGTCAAATAGATGCAAGGCCTGTCTCAAGTCAGTGAACTTTATAAGGTTGTAAAGATACTGCTCATCACCATGAGGTATGATACTTAATATCTTTCCATCTTGGTTATAAGTATCTTTTTGCTTAGTAAGAATTTGCTTCATGCTGTAGATATAATTCACTAGAATCCAATTCGATCACTCAAAACGTGCAATTATTTGTGTCATAACTGTTATTACAATTCTGTATTCTTTAAATCAAAGCAATGATGAAGTTTTCTAGAATGACAATGCAGGATTGCTGAGTAAGTGTAGGTAGAACTTGGAAGGATACTCTGTGCATATAGGTGAGGGACAAACTGTGATACATTTTCGGATGCGGTGAAGCCTTGGATGGAAGCTCCTCCTGTCTTGGATCCTACATGATTTATGTCTGCAAGCTACTGGATTTTGAGCAAACGCAAAACACAGATCCTGTATGTATGGTTTATGAACTGTGTGATATATATACATCTTAACATGTAGTATATATATTAATATTTTTTACAAGGAATGGAGAGAACGGGACTCGAACACACACCCTTACATATCTTCCTCAACCGCGTCTGAAAAATGTTAGAAACCCAATCATAGTAAAATGTGGACAACAGCCAGGCCCATTGTATTTAAAGTAAACACCTTGGGCTGCTTAGCATAGACCGGCCCATTTCTGGCCCATTTCTTTTTCCACCCGTTAATCTTATAGATGCAGCCGGCAGCAAAATATGGGCTATACAATAACTAGTCTTTTCGTCGGCCGGAAAAAATCACTAGTCCAAACTCCAAAATTGTTCGAGAATTGAATTTTTTTTTTTCATTTTTCCTGCTATTAATTATTGGTCAGGCATTTAATTTTAACTCGTACGTATTAGCCTTAAAGGCATTATTTTATTATTATTATTATTATTACATTAATAGTTTCACAAGAAATTTCAAGGCATTGTCAGTGTAGTAGGAATATCGTTAAAAATCCATTTCCTTTGGTGATTTGGGCAAAACGAAAAACAAGAACCAAAATGCTAAGGGTAAATTAAATTATAGGCAGCAAAAAATTGTAAAGAAAAGTGGCTTTCAAGTTCCATGTTTCATTAACATTATTAGAGTAAAAAGTAAATGGTACTAGAAACAAATTATGTCTGGTAGTACTGCTGAGCTATATACAAGTATAAGCAGCTTTTTCTTTCCCTATCTATTTTGGTTATAATTTTAGTTGGGAGACAAATGTATTAATTAATCAGTATGTGAGAGGTTATAATCAGGAAAAGTAAAGTGAATCAATCTGTACTAAAATCACTATATTTCTTTTTCCCTGTTTAAGAATAAAGTTATTAAAGAGTCTCTTAAATATTGATCTCTTTACATCACAATTCATCATGTAACAAAAGGAAAAACAGAATCATTTGATTTAATTTCTAAAGTACAAAAAGGAAAATGGTTGAGACTTGAGAGTGTTATATATATGTAACTTTTTGTTGGCCTTTGTTTCTTGTAGTTTGGTTTGGAGATCAAGAAAGGAAAAGAAAAGAAAAGGGTTCATTTTCATTAATGAATTTTTATTTTTTTGGTACAAAAATTTCATTTATGAATTTATGTGTTAATATTTACTATATGGACAGAGTGGTAGCAGAAAGGAAAAGGCTTAGGTTTATGATGAATACCCAGTTGGAAGTACAAGGACAGCCCATGTAAAACCCACACTCAGCCCCCTTAAAGTGACAACTCAATACTTAAAAATCATGCATCTCCCAATGTGGGGGACCCCTTTGCTTCTTCTAACTTGGCAAATGGCAATGGCATCCTATTTATATATATGCATTATATAGTACTATTAATTTAATTTCAATGCTGATATATTATTATATATATTACTATAAATATATATCAAAATGAAAAATATACTGCCAAAAAATTTAATTATTATCACAATGTTGGTTCAGCTCTAATTGCGCAATTTGCTTTTACTTCTAATCCCAAATGGTCCATACATATTTACATGTTACAAAATATGGTCCATGGGGGATCCCATCTCATCATTATTGCATGAAACCCAGAATTATGGTGTTCTCATTCGAAAGAAGAAGAACTCAGAAAGACATATATATATATATCTATATCTATATATGCAGTGGCATCATCATATGCAGGAGGTTAAAAGTGAAACAGTGGAAGAGTGGGAAATGATGATTTTTTTTTTGTTCCTTTTAATTAACAAGATGACTAAAATTGAAAAGGAAAGGGGAATGGAAGGGAAGAAAAAGAAAGATATATATGGAAGGAGGGGAAATGGACAGAATATCACCAAAATGGTTTTGCAGTTTGGGGAAAACAACTTAGCAACAATCTGGGCACACTCGGCATTAATTGTGGGAGAGAAAAAAAGGCTCAAAGATATAGATAAACGTAGGACAAAAGAAAATCAAAAAAATTATCATCAGCCCCATGCCATCCCCTCTCCCAGGGCCAGGTGGGTCAGCCAGAATTCCTCTGCCCTCTCAGCCCCACACCCTCCCTGATTCCTCCCCCATCTCCCTTGTAAATATTTACTATTGTCCCCCTTCCTACGTGCCAATTTATACTAATCCCACCAATTTTTACTAATTCTTCGGTATCCAGCAACCACATTAGTCGAGCCATATGTATAGAGAAAAACTCTTTTGACACATATTTTCACTATTTATCTGTGATTTTATTTAAAGGACATTGAACTCATTTAACTCAATTGAACGGCATTAGTAACTCATATTTACTATTATATATATAATTCAATTTTTAATATTGTCCCCCCTTCCTATATATGTGCCAATTTTCTTATCTTTCCTATCTGGTAATTACATAAAGTCTCGTGGACTAGCCCGAAGTCTAGCCATGTCAGACCATATGAAGGGAAACTCTTCTGATATCTGTTTTCTCCATTTACAAGACTTAGGACCCGAGATTTTACTAATTAAATGGCATTTACATCCTTCTACTCAACCCAACAAACGTTAATAACCCATATTTATACTATTATAAAAGTCTCACTTTAGTCTTTACGGCTGTTATGGAGGGTTGTGGGTGCAGCAGAATGAATTGTTACTGTCAAGCTTCACCCTCTATATTTTTCACTATAATTGCGGTTGTTTTATGGGATCGGCTGCCACCCCTTTGCACTGTCATTGTTAAATGCTCTGTCATGAATATATATTCAATAATATTACATATATATTATATTTTAATAATACTAACTACTACTACTATACTATCAAATGGAAGAAAGTAGCTGCAGTAGCTATAGTTCAGTCCCCCCAACCCTCCAACCCTCTTTAGGCATCAGCTTTTCTTTTTCCTAATCTTCTCTTCTGCTTTTTGTTGCAGCTTCTATACTTCTTTTTTCTTTTTTACACCTTTTCCTTTTCACTTGTTTCTGCATGATAATTACATCATCTATATATACATATGTACACATAACGAAATCATCAAGAACAAAAAAGTGAAGGGTGATGAATAATAAATACAAGGGGCTATATAGGGTAGGGTTCAGTTCAATCAGAGCCGTCCATGGGTTGACATTTTTTTGGATATATATACAAATTATGCATTGCCTGCAATCCATTGTCCACATCACTTTTTCAAGAGAAATGAGAAATGGGAATGTTGAGTGTGGTAGAAATTAATATTGGGGAAAAGAAAGAAAGAAAGAAGGGGAAGCGTGCCTCAATTCTTTCTCTTTGAATGAAAATGAATTGGTTTCTTTTAGTTTTTTCACCATATACGAAAGGGAAAAAAAGAAAGTTTTGGGTTGAATAGAGCCAAAGCAAGATGATAGATAGATAGTGAAGGGTATCACGAGAATGGGGTGCATTAAATCCAAAAGAAAATTATCAAAAAACCCAAAACGTGGTCCATGCAAAAGTCTAGGGAGTGGGAGTCGTTGTTTTGCACGCGTCCCCTCTCTCTTTCTTTGGCCAAAGTTTTGGGATTGAGAAACAAGAAAAGAAAGAAATAAAATTCTACATTTCTACTACTAAACAACTCTTTCTTTCTTTTTTGATAAGTATATATATATCTTGAAACTTTATTGTCGTCATTGATTACGCTTCCTATCTCTCTCTCTTCTTTAACCCTAAAAATCTCCCACGAAGACACTATGTTTTTCTAGGGTGGGGACTTTCAGGTTTTGCGCGTAAGAATCTTGTTTTTGCTCTCAATTATATAATATGCTTTTCCCATCCATCCCTCTCTTTCATCATCCTTTTCGTTTGGTTATTACTAATTGCTATATATATGTGCAACTATGCCATTTCTTGTCATTTATGTGCCTTCCTTTTTGTTCATATGTTAGATGGTGGGATCACCCAAAACACATCTTTAAATGACTTCTTTTACCTTATAAATAAACATTAACTACGTTATGACAAGAGGTATTTCACACTACCTAGCCTTCACTTTTTCTAGCTAAAATTTAATTACACTAATACTTTGGAGTACTATTTGTGCACCCAAATTTGCAACCAAGAAAATATAATAAAATAATATAATATGAAGTAAGATGCATTAATGTACATTAATGAAGAAAATAAACATTATATATAAAAGATATTCCCACCATTTCGAATCCGACGTGACTCAATTCCAGATTAGTAAATTACGAGAACTTCATCTACGTACGTATAAGGAGATCATATATATATTATATATGTTCTAAAACTTTGAATACTCCTACTTATAATCATCCTATAATGAGAGTAGTGGTTGCAGGAAGGGCAAAAGGCAATTTGATTGAGTGCTAAAAGGGGCAGTGAGGTCATTTGAGGAAAAGAATGGGGACGAAAAGAAAAGGAGGAAAAAAAGCCATGTGGGCAGAGAAATATACTGTTAAGGATCAGAAGTAATGTAGAATGTAATTAGATGAAGTTGATGGGTATAAAAGAGGATAATGGGTATTGCCCGAGATATATCGTTACGGCTGTCTCTTGTGTGTTTGCCCTAAAAATCCAAAATAATCGCAGCCCTACACGCCATTTTTCATTGAAGGGTCTCTCTCCCTTCTACAGCTGCTGCCTGCTGCCTGCCTACTGCTGTTGCTGTTGGCTAATTGTTTGCTTAGCTACTACCATAGATTCTAGATGCTATTTTCACAGACTCAAAGGCAAAAGGGCCCCCATCTAACTCTTTCACTTAAACCATGTGAAAAAGATAAACAGAATCTGTCTATCTAATCTATATATATATACCTCTATTTTTCAATGTATCTATATTTATATTGGCATATATACAAAGAAAATCATCAAATCAGGTTGGTCGAGTTGATAAATCTGGTTTAAGTTTCTGGTCATATTTCTTGTTAGTAATTAGTAAAATTTAAAATGGGATAAAGCCCCTTCCTCTTATATATACTTTTTTTTTTAGTAAAAATGTAAAAATAAAGAGTTGGATTTACTAATAAAATTGACATTGGGAACCTCGGCAGTGGGTTGTCCTTGTAAAGGGATGACAGCCTTAACAACAATTACATGCTTTTTCTCAAGGGAAAAAAAGGACACTATAGTCTCCAATCCTGCTCGTTTGACATTATCCATATCAAATTGGGAATTGGGTCATCTTCGCTCCACACTAAAAGGGCAAATAGCAGTATTTTGAACTAGCTATAGTATGAAAATTCAACTACTTTTAGCCTTTCACCCTTCTTTAATTTCTTTAATCTTTTTTTATCGGGGTGCTAGCTGGTAATTGGCCCTGCAATGGTAAATATATAAGTCATCAAATTTTGAAACAGTGTTGTCCTTGATGAATCGTTACTGTCTTTCTTTTACTGGTATATAAGGGAAAAAAGTGAATGATATAATCCTTACTCTCTCTGGCAATTGTACTTGTAGTTCTTAACACTTTTTCCTGACTTCAATTTTATATTCATATTAATTTTTCTTGGTTTAGGCTTATTTGTTGAATTCTTTAGGCCTGTACCCTTTTGCTTATACTTTATTTGAATAATAATGACTGCCTTTAATTATCTCAATCATAATAAGCAAGATTACAAAATGTAATGATATAATTTTAACCAAAAAAAAAAGTAATGATATAATGCACATTATACATATTTTCATTTTCATGAAGAAGAAAATATGTGTTCAAGTCTTTTAAGAGTCAAAATCCTTTGCGCCAATCATTTTAACGTATGTGAAAAATAATATGTCACTTTGGCCATATTAGTAATTATTAGAAATTTCAAGTAATGCTCATGTTTACAAAAGGAAAAAAAAATAATGCTCATGTTTTATGTATAATGACAATATTAATAGACTCCAAAATTTCTTAACAAATTAAACCTAGCAATATATACATTTTGAATTATATAATATTAGTCAGTTTGGCTTTGAATTATATAAACGCTTTTAACTTTTTTTAGTTACCGATATACACTTTTAATTAGTTGAATATCAAAGGAAGCAATATGGAGTACCTGATTATGGATTCTCCATGTATTTTCTAAAGAGATTGATCATTCCATATTCATCACTTCTCAAGTAGCAAACAGAGATAGCTTGCTGATCATCATATATCAAGAAGGACTTGCAGCATATATATTCAATGCAAATTAGGCCTTAGAAGTGTTTTTAGTGGCATGCATATATAATTAAATTAGAGAATAAGGAAATTAATTATCAAGACAACAAATGAAATAATTAAATATTGGGTTATTAATTTCATCTCAAGTTTTTATCTTCCTGTAAATTATATATATTAATTAAGAAAATTCAGAATTGCTCAATTTGCCTTTGTCCTACTATATATATAAAACCATGCATCTATATATATATATCTATTTATCCACTGGGCAGTGCATGATCAAATCATCAAAATACCAGCTAGTATAAGCTTCTAGTGCCACATGCAATCATGATATGAATTACTCTTAATTCCACCAAAGAAAACATATAGGAAAGCTAAATGTATGCAAACCATCTAAAAGTAAATTAGTAATAGTATCATGTAGTCATGCACTTATTACGTATCTACTGCATTAATAAGGATAATGCTGATGATCAAAATGAAATATTTTCTACTCATATAAAGAAATCTAGGAAAAAACATGAAAATGAAATCCCAGAAGTATATATAATTCATCAATTATTGCTAGAATCAGAATATTTTTTCTTTTCCTTTCTGAATCATATATATCAGTTGACTTTTTCATCTGATCATCTTCAGTGACAGATGATCTCTCTTGAACATTGTTTGAAGCTTTTAGAACCTCTTTTCCCTTCCTCCCCCTTTTAACTAGAAGACATTACACTCTAGCATTTTAACCAGCTGGACTTTCAAAAATGAAAGAGCTAATTAAATTTCTTAGTACTATATATATACAGCTGCGTTGGTGTCTAAGATAAGTTTTTTTCAGGATTTATGCATGTTTCATCTAGGGTTTTTCAATGTTGAGAAAAATGGAAGCAGCTATATATGCGATCTCTCCAAAAGATCAACTAACAAATAATATATTGTTTCGATCGAGAAAGCTGTGTAGTCATTAGACTCATTAATAAAGATCACTGATATACTGAATATACTAATTATATACTGTTTCGATTGACTATTAAAGAATAATAATCATATACTGATATATATGAACTATATATTTCAAATGAAACTAAAGATAAAATTTCTTCAGACTCCTAAGTAAAGACCAAGTTCAAAAAGTTGTTTGTTCCCTTGCTGCAGCACGGGCTTAATTTGATTCACAGGTCTTTGTTTTTGGCTCTTGGGGTCTAAAAATTTCAAGCTATAGCAAACAAATACAGTAGGAAAACTGTGGTGAGGTCACTAACACAGTTTCAAGTTTCAACAAATTATATGCAACTTGCAGTGAAAGAAATACCTAATTACTTATTTTATTTTTTTCTTCGAATGAGACTAAACAGAATGTAAATAAGACACGTTAAGAATTACCATCTATCCTAAAACAAGGCTTAAAATGGAGATTGGAAATAGCAAATCTTATTTGGTAGCTAGCATTGTCAAACTTGGAGGCCAGCTCCAATTTTTGTTTCAGAAACTTTTGAAAGGATTTATACTTTAAAGCTCTAGTAAAAAAGGTGAGATATAACTAAAAAGTGTGTTGCTATAGCTCTCTAGTAGTTTGGCTGATATGAAGCAATCTAAATTCTATGAACCTTTGGAAAAATCTCAACACTATAATGATAGCTATCTGAACAAATTTATTCACACGCATGCTATAACTCCACAATGCTTGATATGATATACTACTCAATATCGGCCACTTGGGTCGACTAGAGTTATATATGCAGACTATATGCAATTAAAGCAATGGGATGGGAATTTAAAAGGGAAAAACTCGTTGGTGCAACAGATATATTCATATCTAAAAGGAAAATTAAAGCGAAACATGCAATTCAAGCTAACCAGATAAATACTATACTACAAAAAGAATAAAATACACTTACATTTATGATTCTTCAAGGGGGGGGAGGGGAAGTTAATATATAGTATCAGTGTGTTTTCTATATATATGTAGGTGAATTGAACTGATCGAGGGAAACAAGGCAAATTTAGAGGAATGGGGAACATTCAATCTTGAAAAGAGAAAGGAAAAATAAACATATTAATGGGTTTGGGGGTTAATAAACAGGTGAGATGGGAATTAATATACTATATAGTATACTATACTATAAACAATAAAAAAAAGAAGAAGATAGAATTAATTAAAAAGGGTCCAAGAAATTTGTTGAGATAAAAATCCCTATACCTTTTAAAAGCCCTGCAAAATTTCTCTGCACAACCTGCGGGCGTGCCCAACGAAGCAGCGACAAGAACAACAACCTAGCAAAGCAGGTAAGAAAAAACACAAAAAACACAAAAAAGAGAGGCAAAAACTTTGGATTACATCAGATATATGGCTCTCTCTAACACTACTGCTCAGTTACTGAGGAGTCAGGAAAGGTTGTTATAAACTAAACAAAACAAAAACAACAGTAGAAAGAGAAGAAAAGAGAGAGAGAGATTGCAGTTGAGAGCCAAAGGGAATAAAGAAACTTTGGGGGAAACTAATTCAGTGGAAACAATGGGATGGATCATAATACATTCAGGAGAAACCAGGCCCTACAAAAAGCAAACATGAAATCTCGGGCTTGATGGATCTATATATGTCTCCACATTTTTCTCTCTATCTATATCTAATTATATATTTATACACAAAGTCTAAAAAGCAAAAAGGACTCTATCTATATATCTTGGGTTATGGACTTGTGGGTTTTTTTTTTTTTTGATGATCATCTCATATCTCTAACTAAGATTTTCACAGATACCCAAATCTTAAAAAAAAGATTGAAATTCTGAATATTTTTTCAGTTTCAGTACCTTTTTATTCAGTATAGACATGAATATGATCATAAACCTGCATTGTATAGATTTTTCCAACAGTTGGGTAATCTTCTCCCTCAGAATCATCATCAAGAAGTAATATAAATTGAAGAAAAAGAAATTAAGTAAAAAGAAGAAGAAGAAGAAGAAGAAGAGAATTAGCAGTAGCTAGCTAGTCTTGAAGCAAATTTTGTTGCTGTGTCATCTGTCATGTCATATATCCAAATCCAAAGACATGGAAGCCTTCCCTTTGTTGGCAATATTGAGGAAGTCAGTCGTTTGGGGAAGTGGCGTCCCATTGTAGAGCCTTAATTGGAGAGGATTTTGTTGGGCTGATGACGATGAAGAGAATTGATGATGCGGCGGCGTAGCATTGGCTATGGTGGTTGTTGATAATATCTCACACTCGTCGGTGGAAGTTTCCGATATGGGACATTCCATGTTGACCCCGAAAAGCCTTAACCTTTTGGCTGCAGCCTTGCCTTGGACCACCGGAACCGAATCAAACACAATTGGCGCCTCCACAACTCCGCCGGCTTGCGGCTGCCACTCCATCATTCCCATTCCCATTTGTGGCGCTGCTGCAGCTACCGCCGCTGATCTCAAATAAAACACACCCGGATTCACCACATTGTTTCCTACTGTTGGAAAACCGCCGTAATAGCTGTTTCTGCTCAAAGGGTTTATCAAGTGATGATCTCTCCCCGGTGGCGGCCGCATTAGCGACGAACTCCATGGGATTGAGCGGTGGTGGTGTAAAGAGAAGTGATGGTGGTGGTGCGCCTGATGATGAAACGACGCCGGGTCAGGTGCATCAGGTCTCCGCCTCCAATCAATAAAAAGCCGGTCTTTACCAATCTCACCTACTCCTCTCTGGAAAGAAACTATATCCCCAGCATCGAGTTTCTTATCCTTAACGAATCGACTCCAGCCTTTCGTCATAACGTAACTCTGGCTACTGTTCCAGTAAGAGTAACGAAATCTCCATGGTTTTCCATTTCTGTCCTCGAAATTCAACAGAAGACCTTTCTCGTTTGTTGAAGAATCCAGCGGGAAATATTTCTCGGCGTGTTGTTTTGGGATAACGAGTCGGTTCAGTTTTCCCACATCGCTTGGAGTTACCACTTTATCAAACATGTGTTCTTTCTCGATATTAATGGCGGCGGCAGCAGCAGTTGCACTAGAATCTGAGTCTAAGCGTTTGGAATTATTGGAATCATCAGCTGCAGCAGCAGCTTCAGTACTTGCTTCATTATCTTCTTCGGGTTCGTACCGGTTGCCTAACCAGTTGGGACTCATTTGGTGGTGGCCGTCGTAAATCTGATGAGACAGCGGCTGCGCCGGCTGTTCCCACCGGGAGTTGGTAAGAGGATGGGCAATCTGGGTTTTGTGTTGAGAGGAAGAAGATGAAGGAGAAGAAGAAGAAGAGTATGAGAAAGGAAGCTTACCTTTAGTACCCATATTCTGTTCTTCTTCATTACTAAACCCTTCCCTGCCAAAATCCATGATTTCTTTACCACCAATTCTGACTTTTTCTTATGGGATCTAGACTCTAAAAAAGAAGATGAGGAAGAAAAATCAACCAAACAAAACCTAACAAGAAAAGGAAGAAGAGTGTTTTAGGGGGCTAATTGCTAATTGGGTCTAGTTGAGACTTGAGATTCAAAAAAAAAAAAAAACACAATCAGACAAACAGACAAACAAGGAACACCAGAAACTGTGCCATGCTGTTCTTTACTTACTATACTACTACTACTACTACTTTTCTTTGGTTTTGCTAGGGTTGAAGAAAGACAAGCTGAGGAACAGGAAAGGGTGTTTTTGTGTGTCTGGTTTTTCTTTTTATTTAGTTTTTTGGGAGGGGGATTTTAATTACTACTTAAGCTAAGCTATATGTTTCAAGTTTCAAGTTTCAACTCTCTCTCTCTCTCTCATAATAATCAGTAGAATGAGAAAGTCGGTGCTTTGTTCTTTTGACCAATTACAAGACCCAAACACGAAAACTAGACTTTGGCCAAAAAAAAAATAATAAACCCCCCATCGACGTTTCAAAAATTTTCCAAAATGGAAAATGCAAGGTATAATTATAAGGTTGATCTAGTTGTTGACCTTGAAACAAGAGAGTGAAAGAGAAATACTATTAGCTTTCATTATATTTTTTTGTGTGTTTTGTTTTGATCATAAATTAATTCTTTCCTCGAAACTTCTCCTTCTCCAGTTAGGCAATTTACACTAGTTAGTATTTTTCCATTAATCATATTCTTATTTCTTAGCAAATTCTTAGTATTAATTTCTCTTTCTCTTCCCTTCTCTCACTACTCATTTCTTTTTCTTTCGTTAGGAGAGAGAGAATGAATAATAGTATATAGTAATAATATAAGTATTTAAGTTAAGTTTATATATATATATATACACACACGTAGGGACCCATGTATTATCTGGTTGGGCTCATGTGAGCTTGTCACTGTCATCATCCTGGGTGGTATGCATATTATTTTAGTATATTATAATTAGTATAACTATATATAAGCCAGCTGTTTTGGAGAGCACGAGCTTGCTATTCTATCATCAAAATACTAATTTTAATTCTGTTCTCTTCTTTTTTATTATTATTATATATAAAAATTAAAAAATATATGCATCAATATATATACTTGTAATTGATCACAATAATGTTTCATGTTTGTCACCTTCTTGATTCCTTTTTGGACTTTTGCTCCAAAATCTAGATTAACTTCTTGATTATTTAAAATTAACCCACAAAAGTTTAAATTATGTGGCAGCAGGGCCATTAGCTAATTATAATTAACTAACTTCCTTTATTTTATTATATGAGAGAAAAAGGGAATTTTATAAGGGGAAAAAAGTGGTGTAAATGGAGTAGTATATATTATCTTAAGTCTTAACTGGAAGGAACAGGGTTAGGGTTTTGACTTGAAAGCTTTCAATTTGATCCGTACGGGCCACTCTTGTGGTCGTGGCCAACCAAATGGAAAAGGATATTTATAGTCTTTCTTCAAGTCTCTTGCAAACTCATTTACTATATACTCTAATTTATAAAAGGAAAACATTGAAATTGATTTTCTTTTTTCTTTTTCTTTTTTCTTCCATGGGAAATGCAGCACATGCATTCCCCTTAGGGACCCATATCATATTGCCACGCTTTCATTTCAAGTTCATGCTTTTTGATTTGCCAATCCAAATCATAAACCTTATATTAATATATCATTATTATTATGAGTCATATATATATGTCTCTAAAGTCTTGGCCATTTTTCTTGTTTTGATGCAAAAAAAAAAAAAAAAAAAGTCTTGGCCATTTTTATATCTTCTCAAAAACCTCAAAAGTAATATACTACTAGTTAATCACATCTAACACTTTTGTCATTATGTGTAAAAATTTTCAGGTCATATTTTGGATTATGTTGGCTTTTTTGGACCCCTCAATGGAAAATTTTAGCCCAACCTGGCACTCAGGCCATCCCCTGGTCCATCACCCACGCTTCCCTGCCGCGCTATAGATTAGCTACCTTCCTTTTTCAACTCAATTTGTTTTGCTAAATTAATTTTAATTTTATCATGGAAAATTCTATCTGATCCTCCAAATTGTCCGTCCAACTTGACCCTCCTGATAATTAAGGAATTACAAATTAAACTCAGGTTTAGCTCCTAGTTATAAATATGGAGAGTTTGCAGGGTAAATCCATTGATTTTAGGTTATTATTAAATAGGGTTTTAGAAATTATGGTAAATTTTCTAATGACACATCAGGAGGGACAAGTGGAGGGTCAAATTGGAGGATCATGTAACAAAAATCTTTTATCATTTTAATCTAATATACTAATTAGGTCGAGCTAGTAAATAACTGCACAATTTTTTTTTGTGGTACTATTAAAAATGAGACATGTCAAATTATGCGTACGTCATATAGATAATTTATAGTAGTAAGAATTAAGAAATTGGGCATTCATCAAGGGCATGGGATTTATTTTGTTGCAACAAAGGGGAAATCACACAGTAATAAGGCTGGTGAAGGTGGAAGCTTTACATTGATGTCTATGTAGGTACCACTTCCAATTTAAGTGTAACATCTGCGATATTTGTAAATTGTAGAAATTAATAGGGAAATCCCATGACATCAATTATGACACTGGTGCCTATCGTGCCATCATAAAGGAAAAAACAAATTCAGATCAGTTCTTGTTATAAATTCAATTTCTAATTTAACAAGTGGAAAATACATAATTTCATCAAATTATTCTTGTGTGTTTTACTTTTACTATTAATTAAGAAAGGACACAGATAAATACTAGTTTCAGTGATTAAAAATCAAATTTGGACGACTTCAGGTTAAAAAAAAAAAATACTAACACAGTAAATTTATAATGAGCCCTACCATATTCCAATCATTTTATAGTCATAATTTGCTCAGGAAAAAACAATGACAGGCTGCTGCAATTTATAAAAGGATGATAATGTGGCAGTGCATATGTAGCTGCTAATTGATGAAGATCAACTACTCAAATTCCACAGATAGGGATGCTTTTGGCACTTTCCTATTAATTTCTTACGTCTGACGGTAATCTTCCTATATTTCATCGGCCATTCCACCACCAGCAATTATATGTACACCAACTGATTTTCTGAGCTTGTTGCCGGTATCTAGGGGACTTTTTCTGATTATAAAGTATATACTAGACAAGGTCGTTTTAGTTTTTCAAATTCTTTTTTTTTTAATTGAGATTACTAGGATTCAAACACTAATAGCTGAGATTAAGAGTCTCGTTCTTTGATTGGTATAAATGAGAATTATATAAAAGGCCACTTGACAAGAAATATCGGAGTTCAAGTTTACCCTGATTGGCATGATTTGGAGACAACTATATTTTATTATTATTATTTTTTAAATTTTTTTCTCTGCTTTTATACTACATCAAGTTGAAGGAAGGCATCTTTATGACAACAAATTAAGGACCAAGATATCTAAAAAGCACATCAAGGCATAGCCCTCCCAATTCTAAATAGCTAGTGATGTGACAGTAATTACGTAATTAATTGAATATAAACGAAGATATATATATAGGGTGTGAGATAATAAGTAATTACTAAAAAATACTATACTAGTAGTAGTATATATATTTAAATTTAAATCTTGTAATGCCAAACAATGTCTGTCTTGTTGTTGGGTCACTCTACAACTTGGATTAGGCACTAATATATAAATCGTGTAAGACCCAATTTCCCAAATTTAGTAGTATTAGTATTATTAATTAAGTAATTAATTAATGTATAGTGGTACGTAGTAAAAATAAATAATATTTAATGGAGTACAAATGAATAAATCTGAGGTTTTCATTAGTTTGAATGGGGCTGCTTCCGTCATGTCACCTGATTATGATTGACTAATTATTCTATTTAGAATTTCTATTGACTTTACCTAAAGAATGGGGCCAAATACCCCTCCCCCCTCTCAAAATTTCATTTTCTTCCCCACAACTTGCGATTCTCTCTCTCATTTCCCCCAAAAAATTAATTCATTAAAATTAAGCCCCCACTTGTTGTTTTTGAGCCGTCCAATTCCAGCCACGCAGCTACATCGTTTTAGTTAATTATACTTGCCCCAAATAAAGCATTTCCCATGTAGCCATGTTGGATTTATGATTATGACACAAGTAATTAGGCCCTAATTAATTTTTTTGTTTGTATTTGTGGGGCAGCAGCAACTTCCTAGAAGAACAACCCCCCTCTTTCGTGCCTCTCGAATTAAGCATCCTCTTCCATATATACTACTATATTCTTCTGATCAAAATCCCATGACTTCAAATGAGCCAACATGTTTTTGGGGCAACTTGCTATTATATATATATACTAGTTTATATATATGATTAATTAATCCATTAATAACTCATCAATTTGCTCTCTACTAGTCACTAATTTTATTCTAATCCCTCCATATTGAATAGATTAATTCTGTTCTTATCTAATCTTAGGTATATAACGAAATCGACAAGTAATCCAAAAATTAATCATGTTCAAACTTATGTGAAATCTCAAATTTAGCTTGCATGTGCCCTAATTAATCTTTGGCCGCGCTGCGTGCAGAGCATATTATTCATATTGTATTGTAACTTGGGAAGTAAAATTGTAATGGAATCTTTTATAAGGTGTTTCATGTTTCATGTGATTAAAAATTGGACTTCCTTGTAAGTAATTAATTACTTATTTTTATTTTTGTTTTTTTGGATGAAATGTTATCTTCATTCATCTAAGAGCAATGTTAAAACACTGCAACGATACTATACAAAAACTTGGTTGTACAATATTTACATCCTCATTTGTACAAGGTAAAATAATCAAGCAAAATTTGAAATACTAATTAAAAATGTCTGCACAACATCCCTAATCTTTACAGAGATTAACATGATCTTCAATAATATTTTCCAAGCTATGCAATCTCATCTGTACTATGACTGTTATCTTCGATAAAATCTGAGATGAACTATTTTCTGACTTTCCAAACAATCTATCATTCCTTTCACGCCATGTAAAAATACTTATTTTTTTTTTGTGTTTTATCTAGTGTCTTTATTTAAGCTTGCAGAATGCATAGTACTGCATGTGAAATATATATATATGATCCAGCTGATCTAGCTGATGATAGCCGCAAAAGCAAAACAATCCATATATGTTTTCTGTCTTAATATGTATACAAAACAATTTTTTTTCTACTTTTTCTTTCTTTTACGACCAAATTAACAAAGATTCTATTAAATAAGGAGAGGAGGAGGGATATATATAGAAACGATTTGCGTGGGGGCTGATGGTAGGACAATTTGTGAAGTTGGGTAGCAGCCTTTGTCATTTTATATATTGAAGAATCAAAGATTATGACGAGTTCCAAATAAGATTAATTATTAATATATATTATTAGCCAAAACTATACGATCTCCAAGATATATCACTAATATCAAACGGTCGAATATTAATTAGCATCATGCATGATTAATTATCAAAGGTTTTGATCAAGCCAAATATATATATCAAAGGTTTTGCACAATGAGAGATCATTAATTGTACATATGTCCATTTGTAGTAAAATTTCATATTAAACCAAGTAATAGCTTAAATTAAATGATTAATATATATATATATATAATGGGTTATTGGTTCAATAAAGTACAAATTAATAAGTATATATATGAGGTGATTTCATTGTTTAGGTCATTTGATTTTCAGTTACAGAACGTACAAGAGTATTATATATAGTCAGACATGCCAATCACATTAAAAAATTAAACTAATTGCAAGGTTTGTCTCGTGTCTGGATTATTATGTTGTTTGATAGAAATAAGCTGTGGGCTAAAGCACACAAGATCTTTAGCTATGGCGGTAATAAGACAATTAATTAATCAATGATATGATTAATTTATACACAAAATTAGCACATTTTAAATTTATTTCACACTTCTATTCTCCACAAATTCTATATATATTAATTAAATATCCAAAAAATTCTACCTAAAAAATCCAAAAAAAAATTCTATACATATTTTTTTTTAAGGCCGCCGGAGTTTTCCCAGTATAGAAACTTAAGAACGAAAGAATTGCAACTAATTTCCTTTTCCGATAAAAGGGAAAAATTAACAAAGCCCCCCCGGCCCGGTCCCCTCTATATATGAAAGCTAGGAATTGAAAATTAGCCATAATATACAAAAATTGTCTTCGTCTAGAACTTTTTTTTTCCCCCGAAAACTTGTCCAACTATTTTTATTATTATCATACTCTTAATGATGAATATATATACAGAGATTCACGAGTACCATGCAGCTAGCTCATAACCTATATAGCACATATATATATGTCAATGAATTAAAGAAATTAAGGATGTGTGCAGAAGGAGTTAGCGACCAGATTATGATGTCTAACCGATTAGAATTATTAATATTGGACCCCCTTTTTCTAAAGGCTTAATGGGCAAAAAGGCTCCTGAACTTACACCAAACCGTCAAATAAGCCCCTGAACTATTATTTCGGCCAAATAAGCCCTGTTGCCAAGCTAAATGCTCAAATAAGGACTAAACGTTTTAAGATTTTCTCAAATAAGGATCAAAATACACAATTCCAACAAATTAGAACACATACTTAGCAAATTTTTACAAATTAGGGAATCCTTAAATGAAAACCAATGCTTCTCATACATATACGTTAAATTTGATAAAAAAATGATATTATCATGTTAATTAAAAATCAAACCCTATTAATCAAAATAAATTCATTAAACGTAATATGATATAAAATTATCATGTGATTTTCAATTTATATATCCCTCACACATTAGTATTAACTTATATTGTATTCAATTTGTAAAAAAATATTAAGTATGTTTTCTAATTTGTTGAAATTGTGTATTTTGATCCCTATTTGAGAAAATCTTAAAACGTTTAGTCCTTATTTGAGCATTTAGCCTTGGCAACATGGCTTATTTGACCTTTTTAAGAGTTCAGGGGCTTATTTGGCTGAAATAATGGTTCAGGGGCTTATTTGACGGTTCGGTGTAAGTTCAGCGATCTTTTTGCCCATTAAGCCTTTTTCTAAATTACTCCACTTTAATTTTTTGTTATAAAATCGAGATGTATATGTTATAGCTGTAATTAATTAATTTCGATGGATAATTTATGCCTCTTTAAGCTTAGCAGTACATTGTTTGCAATCCCCCTTTCTGTCTGCTCCCAACTTCTATAGACTCCTAGGTGGGTTCTTAGCTAGGTTGGGCTCATCACTCATGGAGAAAGTAGGGTCGCCATTATTACAGGAAAATGATATAGTGATAATGTGTATATATATAGTACTATATGCAAAAAACAATATACAAGAACATGTAAGGCTATGTATTTATAAAAAAATATATCAGCCATCATAAAAAGAATCGTTGAGATCTAATACCTAATTGAGTTTGGACCATATTACGAGCGTGGTGAATGCAAGTAAGCCGAAAAGGTGGAACCAACTCTGCAAAAATATTTATAATTTGTTACTCCATTTTAAGTGTTGCTATCGAAAGCTAAATCAGTATAATTAATATTTATATATGTTTTTTTTTAACTCTTCAATATCCGATAACCGTATTGGGTCTCTCAGCACCTATTTCTGCCATTGACAAAAAAACTCGAACCTGATACCTTGCTTAAGGGACATTAATTGATCAGTTTCTTCCACTCAACCCAACGGAATCTTGTTATATTTATATGGTTATATATGATAAAAAGGAATAGAAATTGGGTTTAAATTAGTAATTGGTGTGGGGAAGAAACTTGAATTAAAAAAAAAAAGGGGGAGGAGATGGTTGATTGGGTACATGATGGACCATGTTGTAATAGAGGTTGTAGGAATAGGACCACAGGGTTCCAAACCGAAGAGGACCATTGAGGACTCCCTACCGTCCAGTTGGCGGCCGCTATGTCTTGTTTCATGCTTCAATTGTCGGCTTCTATATCCATGTCTCTCTCTCTCTCTCTCTTTCCTATCGGGAGCGATGGATTATGGATGGACTGTAAAGTGACCTGTAACAAAATACATTTAGCTATAGCCCAGGGTTCTCCTGATCTAAGGATGATTGGATAACTGGGATTGTATTGGGGCCTATATATATATATAATCATCTTGATTCTTGACATTGAATTTCAAGGCCCTTTTCTCTTATATATTATAATAATTTTCCATGCCAATTATTCATCATTTTTAATTTCTCTTTTGTTTTTTACTTCCCGGCCCCTGGCTATCTGTCACTTTAAGTAAGTAAAAATCCCAGATTTCATCTGTTTTTGTCAATAATGCCCAATAAAAGCTCATGTTGCAATTAATTTTAGTTGAAGGCTCTCAGCTAACTCTTCTTATCGCATATATGCATTCGTTTCTTCAGCAGCTTCATCTCCCTTTATCTATCGCTAAAATATTGCTCTTTGGAATTTAATTTGGATAGCAATTTTGGACTCGTTTTTGAATTACTGCAGATCTAGACCCCAGAAGTAGTTAATTAGAAAAGTACAGCAAGTATATAGCATTTCTCTCAAACGTTAAAACTTCCCATTTCTAAAGTGAAAATTTGGTACTCCATCAATTGTTCTACCTATACGGTTAAGATAATTGAACGAGAGAAATAGTAATTTCCCATATGTGCATTGCTCAGAGAGAGCAATAATATATATATATATATAATTTTTTTATGATACTAGTATTAAATAAAATTTTCCTAAATCATAATTGATGCATATATATTTTGAAGATCTTCTGGTGGGTTGTGCTCATCACACTAATAATTACAAATATATTGTATCTCATTTTATATTTTTCCAAAAAAAAAAAAGGCTATCCACATATTAATTTTTTTTTTTGCTACTGGCTATCTACATATTATATATTTTCTTAAAAAGTATCATTGAATAGATGAAAAACATTTCAACATTATGAAATATGAAGACTTTATATTTTAAAATTTTCCTATATATTTAAATTCAACTGTTTTTACATTTCTCTTCCAATTGAACTTTGAGCCCAAATTAATGGGCCTAAACTAATAATGGACCTCATGGATGGCGAGTCTTGGAGTGGCCCAAAATGTTTGGGCTTAATCCGTGGAGAGTTGGTAACAGACCTATGTTTAAAATGGCAGTCTAGGTGAGGTTTTAGCGTCTTCTTTTCCTCTGCGCTCCTTTATAGGGTTAGGGTTTTAGTGTCTTCTTCCTGATTTTCAATTTTGGCTTTGGAGAGGCAGAGAGAGTTTTTAACAGGCGAAAGAATTTAAAGAGAAAAAAGACAAACGAAAGAGGAAAAATGGATGCTTTTTCAACAGGTTCAAGTGGATCAGGGTCTCCCCAAATGTCAACTGAAGCTTTCATGGACCAGATGAAGCTTCAACTTGCCCAGGCTTATGCTCAGGAGTTCGTGGAGGTTATCTTCTTTTCCTCTTTCTTTATTTTGATTTAGGGTTTTCCATATTTAGATTTAAGCTTAGAAATTTGATGTACTAAAGTTTTCCCCTTTCTTTTGAAAAGTTTGGTTCTTGGGTTAATTAAGCTGTCATGGTAAATTGTGCTTTTATTAATGAATTTGCTTTCAACATGATCTTCATGTGTGTGACCAATCGTCTGTTTCCTGCTTGATAACTCTCATGAATTTGCTCCAGTAATTTCTTTCTTTAGAGCAGTAACCAAATTTTAGCCAGCAAGAGCCGCAACAATCTCAGATTTATTTATTTATTTATTTATTTTTAAACTGGCTCAAAGCTGTAATCCCATCAACATCATTGGACTTAGCTTGCCTTAAACTTTATTTAATTATTCAAAAGGTTCAGCAGGATTTGATACTTTTGTATTTAATCAGGTAAAACAATTTGGAATGCTCTTTGATATTTCTCTTAAATTTTTTGTTTGTTCTGCCAAAAGCCTATTTGATAGAAACATGGTTAGCAGAAGGTTCATTGATAGTGTCCATAGCTTATCTGTATGTTTACTTGTATGCTTAGATGTTTTACCTCATTCAAGTTCATTAGTTTGTTCATAGTAACATAATGCAACCAGTTAATGCATTATATCAAATAGACTTCTCAACCGTGGGCTTCGGTGTTGCTTGCTAATGCCCTCTTTGAGGATGAGATTGGTGTATGTGTTACTTGATTGTGGCACGATAACTTTCATCATGATTTCTATAGTATTATTTGGTGCTAAGTTCATAAAGTCTCTTCAGGAGCTAATTATCAATTTGTTGATCATTTATCATGCAGACGGTAAGGGAGAAGTGCTTTACCAAGTGTATCACAAAACCAGGATCAAGTCTGAGTGGAAGCGAGAGCAGCTGCATATCTAGATGTGTGGATCGTTACATTGAGGCGACTGGTATTATTAGCAAAGCTCTTTTTAGTGCATCGCGCTGAAGTTATGAATCAGATTATTGTTTTCTGAAAAAAGAAATGTTAGATGCCAAAGTTGGGAGAAATCTCAAATGTGGGGATGAGTGAAATTGGGTGCTTGGTTTTGCTTATCTCATTTGTGGAATTTGTCCTTGGGACATCATAATTTGCATATTGAATTTTGAATATGTTCTTCTCATTCATGCAAAATTAAATTAAAACCTTTACCTGGTTACTTATCTTGCTTTTATATGTTAATCAAATTGTTCGTTGACCATAGTGATCTAGAATTTAAACCTTGACATGCTGGTAGAACTCTAAATGGGTGAAAAGAAATAGTAATACCCAAAAGTTATGAAGATTGAAACTTCAAAAGATAGAAAAAGCCAATCGGCTATGGTGTCTTTGAGCTTCTTTTTCCTTATAATCTCTTGCTTTTGCTCCTCAAATTGTTCGTAGGCCTTCTCAACCACCAGTGGTTTATTGCTTCGCAAGCAATACAGAGCGCGATTCATGATGATCAAACTCTTGTCCCCATTGATATGTGCTCCTATAGTGTCCTCAAAATGCATACTTATCTCCTTCCATCTCAAGTACCCTTCTTTTCCCGCCAAGCTACACCTAGCCATTATAAGGCACTTGGCTAACTTGTGAGGCAGCACATTCTCCTCTACCGGCACAATGCACCCAAAATGCATCAAATAGTCCCCATCAGTTGCCCAGATCTTCTTCACTAACACCGGCTTCCAGCTCGAGAGATTTACCGCTCTTCCTCTCTTCTTATCAAACAGCACCCAACTTAATCTAAGGCCTTCTACTAGCTCTTTGCTGTGATCTTTTGTTTTTCCTATCTGAACAGGGGCCATGAATCTGGGAGATAGCATTTGAGTATAACCATATTCGTCGTTGCCAGACCGGACTTCATCGCCTTCAACGGAATCAACATCGAAGAGAACCAGTCTGAATGGGCAGTTCAAAAACCATCTGAGAAAGTCGTTGCTCTGACCGTCTCCACAAACCGCTGTGTTTGGCATGCCATCTAAAACCCTTGATAGAATGCATTTGTCCCGGTAATAAACATCGATAAACGAAGCAAAATCGGATGGAGATAAGTGTGTTTGAATCGGAATCACATCGGAATTTCTATCGTGCAAAATAAGAGGATAGGAATCAGCATAAAATCTGTTAAAACCCTCCATTGTGAAAGATGAAAAAAGATGGTGAGCTTCTTTGAGTGAAGTAGAAGGCCACGTGGAGTGACAGAGGTGTTTCCATAGTCTTTGATCTTGAGCTAAACCATGAAGTTCAGAACAGGTGCAGGCAGCCGATGCCAGACTCGAGCCATCTAGTCGAACCATGATATGGGCAAGAAGGTCTCGGCTTAAGCACTTGAAATGGCATTCCGAATCCGAATGCTCCATAATCTCAAGACTTGTTTGGAAACTCTCATATATAAGATTAATGTTGAAAAAAAATTAAGCATTATTATGAGTATATAAATAGTGATACAATTTGACCAACATGATTCGGTTCATAAGACAATTAGGCCAAAGATAGCGAATTGCAACCAAACTGCAACGTGTTTTTGTACCCTTGCCATCTTTTTCATGCTTCTGCCAAACTAAAAACTGCCTTAATTTTTATGGCACTAACCATTAGGTATGTGAGTCCTTGAGTTTCAAGGTGAGAAGTCATAATCAAAATTAAATTCGTGACCTTTAATTTCATACTAATCAACCCCCCTATAATTAAGCTTTCAAATTACAGTTCTGCCACTCGTCTCTGTTAATAGAAAAGTACGTTGTTCCTGTTATAATCGAAAGCAAAAACACCTTGTTTGCTTAGAAATTCAACATTCAAGAACTTTCAAATTGTCATTTATATTCATTGAAGAACGAAAGTGAAAGGTGCCAAACTTTTTTTTGCAATATTCATTGAACAAAGCACACGCATTTTATTTTGGTATGGGCAGACGATATTAAATAGTTCTAACACTAACCAACTAAATTATAAGAGGACAAATAGATTATAAATTTGATTTGAGAGGTCATATAAAGGAGAACTATTATCCCAAATCATCTTCTCAACTTTCACTTTCTGTATATGTGTATATGTTATGGGCAGATCAGAAGTATTATGATTATCCACTCTCCTAACAAAATAAAAAAAAAAGTCATGGCCCGATAAGAATTTAGGTGAAATTGATCAACCACGTCAGGAATGTGATGCGACCAACCAATAATACGATGACTCGAAGACATTCTAAAACCATATGCCAGTGATTTTAAGGACTTACCCTTTACATGGTTCATTTTGGAAGGGTCTAAATCTTAAGTCTTAAATTTTATGAGATAATCTTGTGTATGCAACTGGCTCCGTTGGTAGACTCACCCATCATAACCAGGTGCGCTACGTGTATCGAATCTAAATTAGTCAGGATAAAGCCCTAAATACCAAATGGGGTACCAAAAAACAGTTTTAGGAGATAGTTTGATTTGACACAATTTTAGTAGTTAGTACCATAGCTAACGCAGGACAGTGCCATCTAATAATTTCTTCGACACCAACTCAAGGAAAAGGAAAAAAAGAAGGAAACGTGAAGCATACGGCAAGAGTTGGATGACATCAATGGCATTTACCATTTAGCAATAGTGTGGTTCATTAGCTAACTGTAGGATGAAGGAAATTGGACCCCGAATGCTCAGTTCTCACCTTCAACAAAATCATGATCCACGAAAGGATTTTGAATTCCCCTTTTAATAAAAATACCTAAAGTAATTGCGTTTGAAATCTGCATAATGAATTTCATATGGAATTCAACTATTGCTTTAAAAAAGAATATATAAAAAAGTTCAGACTCAAGTCAAGACAATGAATCCACGAAAACCTCGAGTTTTTTACGTTTACTGCTCCCTCTTCGTTGTTGCTAGTCGTCTTTCTAGGACAAGTGGGCCTCATTGGGCTCTGATGGTTAGCTTTTAGCCCTTTGATTGATGTGATCTTACTTGGACCATCATCTTATAGTCAAACTCAAACAACTATTTGGGCCAAGCCTGCTGGGCAGCAAACGAATTCTTCTTCTTTTCTTTTCTTTTTTTTTTGTTTTTAATAAGAAATCTGCATTTTTTTAATCAAGAAGAATTTTCTTCTTATTCCTAGGATTAGGAATATATATAAAAATACCTAAAAAAAAAGGAATATATATAAAAAAATTGTTGAAAAGAATCCTTGTCAAATTATTCTCTCCTTTAGCAATTATAGAAGAGGATCCTAGCATGAGTGGAATAAATTACTACTACTTCGTTTTTCCTCTCCTTTTAGATTTTGAAAAGATCCCATGACAAAAAAGAGTGGAATGAATAACTCTCTCTTTTGAGATATTTTTGTCTAGATGTAGGAATGGCAGCTCGCAGATAGTAGGCGGATATCCGATCCGTCCGAATCTATTTATGGCGGATTTGGATAGTGATATATGGATACGGGGCGGATTTGGATAGTGAAACCACTATCCGTGGCCGATTCGGAGCGGATGCGGATAGTACCCCTCGGATATTTGCTATCCGAATCCGTATCCGCCATATAAGTCCATTTAATATCCCTTCAGCCCAAATATATTAGGTATTGAGACCCAAATGAGTTTTTAGTTTTATCTTAAATCCACCTCATTAAAAATTTCCTAACAAAAGTGAGTTTTAATTGGATATTTGCTATATAAACGGATTTGGCGGATGGGATACAGATAATAACAGGCGGTGGCGGAGCGGATTTGGATACTAATTTTAAAAAATAGGCGGATATTTGGCGGATGCGAATATCACTAATTTTTCACTAATTTTAAACGGATACAGATTCGGATAATGAGATTTAGGCAGATATCCGAGCCGCTGTCATCCCTATCTAGATGCATAAAGTAGCTACATTTCGAGAAAATTGATAATGATGGTACGTGCATGTTGCTAGGTAAAATCGTGTCACTTGATTTAACACCAAAAGTAATGCTAAAACATTATGCAAAGTTGTAGCAAGAAATTCCTTCCACAAGGATTCTCTTTTAATTATGGTTTTTTTTTTCTTCTTTTTGGTGGACATTGTACTTATATCTTAATTTACTTTACTAAAGCCCCAATGCCCATTGTCAAAATTGCAATTACTTTTCTTTATATATAATAATAATATACATTATTTTTTTAGGGATTTATGTTTAAATTTTCTCCTGAAAAATTAACAATAATATATAAAACCACGACACGACTCTATATATATATATATGATAAATGTGTCGTACTTCCTACTATATATACCATGTTGTTTAAGTGCAAGTTAGGCAAGAGAATACATCATTAATCCATGACATATATTCAACATTCACATTCCTAATTTTGATTTACTTTTACATTTCTCAACATTATTATTATAATTAATTTGAAATGAAGATCGGTAAAAAGAATCATAATTTCAAATTAAAACTCTGTAATTTTCTAGTTGTATACCTTTTTTTTTTCTTACTCGAAGTTGTGACGAGGATTCCTCAAAAAATAGTAAAAAATAAAAGTTGTGACGAGATCATTTAAACTAATAGAATAATACTTCATCGACATATTATAAGTAACCTAAGATTATTTGAATAATTGTTTGGTTGATCACATTATTAATGGGTACGACAACCGACAAATTATGTTATATACGTATGTTATGTTATGTTATATAAAAATAACCGACAAATTACATGTGATCATATGATGAAAGAAAATTGTAGTTGAGTAGAAACATCACGTCGGCGGGCTTGTTTACAATAGCGATACAGACTTGCTGCAGAGAGGTTCTGTTCCCTTTCACAGCAAAACTTGAACAAATTTGGCTTTTCTCCTCCTATATATAATATATACTTACCTTGAGATGCCGATGTCCGTTGTTTTTTCTTTTATTTTTTTTATAATTTACAAGGTAATTTTTGTTCGAGTTTGATGGGTTTATTATGGGAGTATGTAGATGATTATTTTGGGCATATTTTTAATATATGATTTTAATCTTATAATTAACATACATATATATATATATGTATGTATGTATAATAATGTATACAATAACAATAACAATAACATAAGGGTTAGACTTTGGACACGTGGCAGGATTCACGGTCTAATCCATTTGGAATGCACAGGGGAGCTGGCTTGGAGGCTCGGGCTAGGAGGCAAGTTGAGAGTACTGCTCTCAACCCTTTCCTGATGAGAGTGACGTGTTCCTACCCTACTCACCCAATACAAATACCCACCTGGTACAAACACTCATCTGGTACAAATACTTACCTGGTACAAATACCCACCTAGTACAAACACTCACCTGGTACAAATACTCACCTGAAATACTCACCTGGTACAAATACTCACCTGGTACAAACACTCACCTGGTGCAATGCTCACCTGGTGCAATACTCACCTGGTGAGATACTCACCCAGTACAATACTCACCTGGTGATGTCACCAAATATTTATACCCATAAAACAGTTACCCATGAACCCATGTTCTTCACGTTCTCAAAATAAGAACGTGGGGTAGTTACTTACTAAAATTAAGGGTATAAATAAGACCCTTAGACAACTGAACAAGGGTTAATCATTCTTCCATTATTCACAGCATATGGAGACTTTATTCTCTAAAAAGCTCTCTAACCCAAAAGAAACTACCAACACCGTAAACCACCATCACAAACACCGCCTGCCACCGCGCACTCATCATCAAGGAACTGCTCCGGCCTTCCTCCATGCCACCTCCTGTAGATCCTTATCTGTTTGTGACGTTGCCTCACTCTACATCCAAGAACCCTTGTTTACATTTTGGCGACTCCACTGGGGACGAACGATCACAAAAGGTAAATTACGGCAGAAGGCACCGCTGAGCAGCCATGAGTGACGACGGTAATGATGTCGCGCCTCCTCGTTACTTTCTGGAGCTTATGGAGCTGGTTAAGTCCAACGATCAGAAAGCGAGTGAGAGAATAGCTTTTATGGAGAAGTCTAATGCTATTATGGAGGAGCGTATAGTGCAGTTGACTCGAGCACTAAATGGAAGTAATGGTAAGAACACTGAAAATCCTATCGCTGTTAATGGGGGAGACTTGTCAGAGGCGAGCAATGGTGGACGTGGCGCTGAAGGCACTCCCAAAGAAATGCCCCCACCTCCACCACCCTTTAACTCAACTCCCATACCGGTGGATAATGATACTGAGTATGTTACCAAGGAGCAACTTGAGAAGATCTTTCAGAAAAAGAATGTCGTCAGCTACGAGTTTGATTTGAAGCTCTCATACTCTCAAAGGGTAGCAATGAAACCATACCCTAAGGACTATGTTAGTCCAAAGTTCAAGCAGTTTGATGGGAAGTCAGGGGATGCCAAAGAGCATGTGATGAGGTTTCTGGTGACGTTTGGAGTTGCTGGTTTGGATGATGATTTGAAGTTGAGGGAATTTTCTAAGTCTTTAACAGAGAAAGCTTACACATGGTATGTCAATCTTACTCCAGGGTCTGTAGAGTCTTGGGGGCAAATGTGTACTCTCTTTGGAAAGAAATTTTGCATAGAAAAATTTCTCCTGGGGTACATGCTGTTGGAGCCAAGGAGGAGATGCCTTTGAAGCATCCCAAGAGGGACTTTCGAAAGAGAGAAGATCACAGAGTTCAAAATAATCCCTTCCCCAATCATCAAAACAGGGGATATAGTGATTGTTGATAGCAGAGTTCAAAAATAATCCCTTCCTCAATCATCAAAACTCTCACCGTGTGGCATGACAATGATCGTTGCTCCACCAATGAAGATTATTATGTATGGGATTTACTTTTATTCGTTCTCTCAATCGTGATTTATTATATTTGATGCTTCTAACTGCAAGGCAAACCTGTCTAGCCAGAAGTCTATATATCTTATGATTCAGCTTCAGCTGCAACTACTTCATGTAAGATAATTTACAT
The DNA here is from genome assembly GCA_001974805.1 of Corchorus capsularis. Classification (NCBI taxonomy): domain Eukaryota; kingdom Viridiplantae; phylum Streptophyta; class Magnoliopsida; order Malvales; family Malvaceae; genus Corchorus; species Corchorus capsularis. Next base: position 38,498 of record AWWV01010342.1, read on the forward strand.
GAATGAGATTGCCTCATATGCATTGTGACTAATGGGATTACTCTATTCCATCAGCTTCTATTGCTCTATCTTTGGTTGTAAAGTCGCTGGCCTTGGTCGCCCAATACTTAGCTCTGGCCTTAGTCGCCCAATGCTTGGCTATAACGCCGTTGGCCTAAGTTGGCCTAATACATAATTGGCTATGATGGTGTGTAAGCACATGCTCCCTCCAGGTAGTAGAAACTTTTCTCCCTGTAGAGACTGAAGCACATGCTGCGCATCCCTGTCAATAAAGCTACTAGCGCATAAATACATGCTCCCTCCAGGTAGTAGAAACTTTTCTCCCTGTAGAGGTTGAAGCAAAGTAAGTGCCACGAAAAAAAAAATGCTCCCTCCAGCAGAAACCACTCTCCATGTGAGGGTTAAAGCACATCTCATTGCACCTCAGGATACGTTCTTTCTGACTAATGGAAACTTATTATTCATGATGACCATGGTGTCACATATATTCCGAGATGAGTTCAAGCGTTCCAAGCTTTGTTCTACACCGAGCCTTGCATGCTCCCATTATGTTCTAATGATATGTTCTGTATCCAGTATGGAGATACGCTCCACATATGCACTATACTTTCTTAATGCATGGAATTTCCTTTATATTAATCGGATTTCCATGCAGGGGGCAAAGGTGATGGGTATAATTATTCTCTTACACTTTGACTATTTGGTATGCATGTGCTTCAATGCATATAACAGACATATTATTGTTGTTATTTGTACATGTATGAGAATTTCTCACATGCAGACACACATTCAAGAAGTCACCTCATGTTATCTTTCAATGGAGATGCTTCATCATGATTACTTATTCTTGTGGGCACTCCTTCACACGCTTCAATACCTAGGTGAAAGGTAGAATTTTATGACTACTATGGAGACTCCTCTGTGCAACTCACTTCTAGAGCTCCAAAGATAAGTGCTCATAATTTTTTGAGATTCTTTTACTTTGTGAAATTTCATATTATCTGCTATATAGTCTTAAGATCAATTATTAGTGTTATATGCATAGAATTAAAAGAAAAACAAAATCACACTAAGCTACCATCATGAAGTGCAAGCGCAAGCTACCTATGCATCATATGCGAGAGCAAGCTGTGCTGCATGAAATAAAACTTTAAGTTACTACACTTGGATTAACTACATATACAAATTCTCTTATGTTACCTATCTTAAAAAAAGAAAGAAAGAAAAAAGACGAAAAAGAATAAAAAAAACAAAAGAAAGAAAATAAATTACTCTTCTTTCTAAAAAAAAAAGAGTTAAACAAAAGTTATAAAAGTAAAGAAAAAAAATCGAATGAGAAAAATATAAAATATTATTATTTTACTTTGAAAAAAAATATATTCATGAATTTAAAAAAAAACAAGAAAAAATAAACAAAAGATATAAAAAGGAAAGAAAGAATGGAAAGGGGACGCATCCCCTTGCATTCAATTAAGGGGGTACGCCCCCCCTTCCAATCTAATACGGGGGAGGCGTCACGCCCCCTTCCAAATACTTAATGGGGAGGCGTCGTTATGCCCCCCTTTTCAATTTTCAATGCGGGAGGCGTTTTCCCTCCTTGCAATATAATATGTGAAGTGTTACGCCTCCTCCTCTAATTTTAATTGTGGTAATATTAAGAAAATAAACTAATTAATAATAATAAAAAAAATATATAATTAAAAAGAAATCTCAATTGCAAATGAAGGAAGGAGTAACTTCCTTATTGTACACCATGGGAAAGTATGCTCACTTGTTGTGCGGTAGGGGAGACTCCCTTGCTATGCGATACTCTCTCAGGGGAGACTCCCTTCCTACGCGAGACTCCCTTAGGGGAGACTCTCTTGCTACGTGATAGGTGAGACTCCCCTGCTGTCCGCTAGGAGAGACTCCCCCAACCTACGCGGTTAAAACAAAAGTTATATAAAAAAAAATCCGGAAGAGAAAAAATATCAAATATTATTATTTAAAAAAAAAGTTCTTCTATCCTTAAAAAAAATTTGAAAAAAAAAAAGAAAAAAAGAAAACAAGTAAAAAAAAAAGCAATAGCTATAAAAACTAAATGTTTAAAAAAAAAAAGGCACCCCTTGCACTTTAATGGTTGTGCGTTAGGGGAGACTCCCCTGAGGGAGACTCTTGCTTGGCGCTAGCGGAGACTCCCCTGAGGGAGACTCTCTTGCTGCGCGTTAGAAGAGACTCTTGCTTTGCGCTAGCGGAGACTCCCCTGAGGGAGACTCTCTTGCTCAACTCTACGGGAGACACCCCTGATATGTGCTAAGGCCCACAAAAAAAAAAAGGAAATAAATTACTCCTCTCTTCAAAAAAAAATGTTAAAACAAAAGTTATAAAAAAAAGCATAAAAGACAAAAAAAAAAAGCAAAAGTTTAAAAAAAAAACGCACCCCCTTGAATTTAATCAAGGGAGGCACGCCCCCAAGGCGTCTAAAGCAGGGGGAGAGCGTCACGCCCCCCTTGCGTTTAACACATACCCTTGTGTGTAGAGATTTTAATGCAATCCTTTGTAAAATAAATAAATAAAATAATTTATACATATTTTCATATATATAAGTGTTTGATTGTACGAAACACTCTAGTCCAATCCAAATATATTACTTTAACCCAGTGTATTATTCCCGCGGAGGCTCAGCTCTCAAGCGGAGCACTCCTTTGCTCTTGCGCGGAGACTCACCCAGCTCTTCTGCGGAGCTCTCCCCAAGAAGCCATGAAAACAAATAAATAAATAAAAAAATCAGAGGTCTCTTTTGACCCGAATTACTCAAGCATGCGCACAAAAATGCACTGTTAGTCTCTCCATGAATGCATGAGACTTTCTCTCCTACATCAAGAACTCTCATGCAGGGGGCAAAATGTAGATGATGATTTTGGGCATATTTTTAATATATGATTTTAATCTTATAATCAACATACATATATATATATATATATGTGTGTAATAATGTATACAATAACAATAACAATAACATAAGGGTTAGACTTTGAACACGTGGCAGGGTTCACGGTCTAATCCATTTGAGATGCACAGGGGAGCTGGCTTGGAGGCTCGGGCTAGGAGGCAAGTTGAGAGTACTGCTCTCAACCCTTTCCTGATGAGAGTGACGTGTTCCTACCCTACTCACCCAATACAAATACTTACCTGGTACAAACACTCATCTGGTACAAATACTCACCTGGTACAAATACTCACCTGGTACAAATACTCACCTGAAACACTCACCTGGTACAAATACTCACCTGGTACAAACACTCACATGGTGCAATGCTCACCTGGTGCAATACTCACCTGGTGCAATACTCACCTGGTGAGATACTCACCCAGTACAATACTCACCTGGTGATGTCACCAAATACTTATACCCATAAAACAGTTACTCATGAACCCACGTTCTCCACGTTCTCAAAATAAGAACGTGGGGCAGTTACTTACTAAAATTAAGGGTATAAATAAGACCCTTAGACAACTGAACAAGGGTTAATCATTCTTCCATTATTCACAGCATACGGAGACTTTATTCTCTAAAAAGCTCTCTAACCCAAAAGAAACTACCAACACCATAAACCACCATCACAAACACCGCCTGCCACCGCGCACTCATCATCAAGGAACTGCTCCGGCCTTCCTCCCTGCCACCTCCTGTGGATCCTTATCTGTTTGTGACGTTGCCTCACTCTACATCCAAGAACCCTTATTTACAGAGTAAAACTCTCCCGATAATAATTTTTTTTCCATTTACAAAATCTGAACTTGAGACTTTGCTTAAAGAGAATAAATGCCGAATCACTTAATTAGTGATGCCGAAGCCTGTTATGAATAGGTAGTAAACCAAAGCACGTCTGCTCTCCATGATTGCAAATTGCAAAGTAGCTGGCTAAGTGAAGAAAATTTAAAACCAAAACGAAACTCGTCTCCTCTCCATGCTTGCAAATTGCGAAGTAGGCCAAGTGAGGGAAATTTAGAGCCAAAAACGAAACTCGTCTCGTCTCCATTCTTGCAAATTGCAAAGGTAGGCTATAAGTGAGGAAAATTTAAAGCAACTTCGATCTTTTGTGGGGTTTCATTAATACTAAATATATATATCAACACTAGTAATAGTAGACCGAGAATGACTTTTGTATGCCTTAGCCTCATCTCTTATACCAATTTCATATAAAAATGATAATTTTACGAGAGATAATGGACATTAGGACATAAGAGTGAATCGTTGATATGTACAAAAATTATTGTCCTAATATAAATTATAATACCATGTCACGAGTGACATAAGCTATGATAATTGTGAAGGACGTCACCAAGATTGGCGTCATTATAAACAAGAAGGGCCTACATTTGCCCTAGACTTCGATGCAAATTATAATAAACCAAACAAGTAACAAGTAAAAAAATAATAATCAAAGATTCCATCCAAATATAGATATGTACCTATTAGTAATTGGCAATTTTTACAGCTCAAGTTGAGAAATTGCCTAGTTGGCATTTAATTCATTTGCATCCATCCATCCACCACCGATAACTAGAAATATAATCAACATATGATTTGATTAATTTTCAAATCATTAATTTTCTAGAACTGATATAATTAAAATCTTCTCTTTTTTTTTTCATATAATTCATTAATTAAAATTAATCTTTCTTCATCATATGATTTGATTTCTTTCTTGTTCCTTGAGAAGATCAGCCTTCCAATTATAAAAAGCTTTTAACTTTATATCATTAGATTTGAAGTTATAAAGTCAGTATAAGGTCGAACTATTTAAAAAAAAAAATTATAAGGCGTGAGATGAAACGAGTATGGCCCCCATTTAATTAAAAGTACAACTCAAATGTGTTGCTCATGTAGTATATAATAAAAACCCTAAACTTAAAAAAAAAGACCAAGTCACCAAGCAAGGGTTGATTAATTAACTAAAACCCCCTATCATCGACATCGACGAGTGCAGCGCGGTGAATAAATAATTGATCAGGCACTCTTTTTTTTTTTTTTGAATATAAAAAGAAGCTATGGCTATGGCGTATTGGTATGAGTATGACCAAACAACAAATAAAATCATAACTTAATGGATTGTTGATTTTTTTCCATTTAGAATACTTAATATATATATTCAAATATTGCTTCCTTGTTTCTAATATTTGTTTATAAAGATCAATAATCGTGATATATAATATAATCAACAAGTTATACGCTGAGCCATACATATTTATTGCGTGATCCTTAGTCCTTACGATATATTTATATTAATATATATAAGAGATAGAGATGTATGGTTTATTTAAAAACGCCATTCTCTCGGGGCATGACATATTTAGATAAATTTGTTAATAACTTTCATATCTACCACTTTCTTGGCTTCTTCTACTAATTACGCCATGTTGTTTCACTGGCATATAATAAATTAATAATTAATAATAATTTGAATTTTTTAAAAGCTACATTTCAAAGCCATTATTAATTCGTGATAGTTTAACATCCTTAATTTGGACGTTCGTATCAGTCATTCACATGAGAAGTAACTAATATATTACATTCCTGGTTAAATAGCCAAACCTGCACCAACCTCCATTTTCGTCTTCACATGACAAAACTTATACAATTCAACAAAAGCTTTTTCTATTGAAAAATACCAAAAAAATTTCTAAAGAACTTTGTTGCTGTAATATTAATAGCTGGTGGATCATTGTAAGATTCGGGAGATAATACGAAAATAATTATACTTCTCAATACGGTATAGCTTTCTATAATTCTTGTTTTCGATTGTTCTTTTAGTAAATTGAACAAGTGCTCTCTGAATGGCACCAACCAAAGCTTTTAAAGAAAAAATGATAGTACCATTTTGACATTTTCTTTAGTAGTAATTAGTTTATACACCGAAATGATGTAAATATAGTGAAGTAAGGAGAGGTAAAAATATTCCAAAAAAAGGTTTTTTTTTTTCCATATTAGAATTTGATCTGAGTGGAAAACATTTCATTCTAGCTTAAACAAGTATGAGATTTCGAGACTTTGTGTACTCAACTGCCCTGTTAGTAAACTCACCAACCAAATCTAAATGCGAGACCCAAGTCTCGGTGGGAAAAGAAATAAATAAATAATAAAAATAAAATTATTCAAAAACATCTTAATTAATGTACTTTTTTTAATTTGGAACCAAGAGTCCTGTAAATCTGTCAGAATAAGGTAACCAAAAAGATTAAAGAAGTAGCCAGAATATCTATATCTTCAGTACTACCACTACATATATATGACGTAAATTTTGTGATGTCAACCCAGCAACGTCATCCTCATTATTAAAGCTTTCATCAGTATATAAATGCGTGCCATAAACAAGTGAAGAACTCCAAAACCTTTTTCCGAAGTAAGATAATCAGGACTCCTGCTGATTGCAAATTTATTAAAACAAATTTCTTTCTTTTGTTTTGTTTTTTTTTTCTTTTTCCCATGGCTGCCGCCACAAAGCTGTTACTCGCAGACCTCGCATCTGCAGTTAAACAAGTTCCTTCTAATTACATCAGACCAATCTCCGACCGTCCAAATCTTTCTGATGTTCTTCAGGCATCCCATGTTTCCATTCCTCTGATTGACTTGCAGGGCCTCTACGGTCCCAATCGCTCTGATATTCTCAAACAGATTTCCCTTGCATGCCAAACTGACGGTTTCTTTCAGGTAATTAAACAATTAATGAATTAATTCAATTCCCTTATTTGTTGCTTGGTTTGATCGAGTCATGTTTTTGTTCTTACAAGGGTTTTGACTTTTGTGTGTTTTAATTAATCAGGTGAAGAATCATGGGATTTCGGATGCCATGATTAATAACATGCTGTCTTTAGCTAAAGAATTCTTTCAATTACCGGAAAGTGAAAGGTTGAAGAATTACTCTGATGACCCTTCCAAGGCCAACCGTTTGTCAACTAGTTTCAATGTTAGGACTGAAAAAGTTGCCAATTGGAGAGATTTTCTCAGACTCCATTGCCACCCTCTGGAAGATCACGTGCCCGAATGGCCTTCAAATCCCCCATCTTTCAGGTTAATAATATATCTATAATCATGACAAATAAGTAAATAACCAATACCAAATTACCCTTTTAGATTCACGACTAATCTCTTTTGGGTCGGGAGCATGAAATTTTAATCCCTCCCAGCAAACATGCTTCTGGAGGCCGCTTACCAGCTCAACCAATCACTTGTTCGTAGATAACTAGTGGTTTCATTGTTTGGGATTCTGAATATGTCAATATTTGGTTCTTTACAGGAATGATGTGGCTGATTATTGCACTAGTGTTAGAGGATTAGTGCTAAGACTGCTTGAGGCAATTTCAGAGAGCTTGGGGTTGAAGAAGGATCATATTGACAAGACATTAAGCAAGCATGGGCAGCACATGGCATTAAACTACTATCCACCCTGTCCAGAGCCAGAACTTACTTACGGTTTGCCAGGCCATACGGATCCTAATTTGATAACCATTCTTCTCCAAGATGATGTGCCGGGATTGCAGGTTTTAAGAAATGGAAAGTGGATTGCCGTTAATCCTATCCCAAACACCTTCATTGTCAACATCGGTGATCAAATGCAGGTGAAATTTTTATTCCTTGTTTTTTGTCGAAAGATAATTATTATTGGCCTAAATTGAGCTGGAAACATATATAATTTCCCCATTGGTTGAATATTTTATTACACCATCTGAAATGTGCATTAATTCAAGCTTACTATAATTGCCACCATGTTAAAAAAAAATACTATATCATAAACAGTTCTTAATCGGGTTATATGTTCATATACAAACCAATGAATTAAGATTAAGAAAGTCAAACCTCCTAAAAGATCATTTTGGGCTTTTCACTTTTGACCTAATTACATTGAACTTGTCTCTGCTTTTTGGAGCATATCATAGCTTGTGGGGTTAAGTTTTATGCCTAAATTCTGGTATACATTTAAGTGCACTTGGTTTAATTAATTAAAGGGGCAAAAACAGAGTCCAACAGTTGACCTTCAAATTTTTGACACTTTAGGAAGAACCAATAATTGATTAGTACTGACCAGTAGTACTATATATAAATTAAGTTGAAGCTCTTTTCACTTTGATTTTCAAGAATATCCCATGTTGTTTGGTGGTCAAAAAGGGTGAAAAAACAACTGGAAAAGCATAAAAAGTTACTAATGATGAGGCTTTAATCTTTGTAACAGGTAATTAGCAATGATCGTTACAAAAGTGTGCTCCATCGAGCAGTTGTGAATTGCAATAAAGAACGAATATCAATCCCTACTTTCTACTGCCCATCACCCGATGCTTTGATCGGTCCGGCGCCGGAATTGATAGATGATAAGCACCCTGCAGTCTATAGAAGTTTCACCTATGGAGAATACTTTGAGAAATTTTGGAAGAGAGGGCTTGCTACAGAATGTTGCCTAGACATGTTCAAAATTTAAAAGAACTTGACCTATTGTAAAGATTTGACATACTTTTAAGGATCAAGATTTAGATAATGAAGGCATTAAACTTTTTGGTAGCATATATAATTCCAATTCCAACTTTGTAAATCATCAAGAAGGTAAAGAAAAAGTCAAGCAGCTGTCACAACCTTAACTTCACCACAATTCCATAATTTCAATCCAGAAGAAGTCATAAGATTGACAGGACATAATAACACCTGTCTAGATTCTAGAATATATAGATAAAGCTCCTTACAAAATATCTTTTGGTGAATGGTAAAAAAAGTCAAGCAGTCACAATAGTGACCAGAATTGACAATTAGCCATTCAAACTAATTGATTGCGAGTCTGATGTAAATTTGTCTAATGTTTCCAAGGTTGAATCTTCGACCTTAAGTAAAACCTGAAACTGGATCCTTAAAAGGGTACTGGTAACTTTTGATCAACAAGATTTTTTCAAGACACCATGAGTTCTACAGATGAAGAAGACAAACAAGCCCAGCAATATGCCATGCAACTTGTTTCATCATCCGTATTGCCCATGGCGTTAAAAGCAGCTACTGTACTTGGTGTGCTGGAAATTATACACAGGGCTGGTTCTGGTGCGCTGATTTCACCTTCCCAGATTGCATCCCAACTTCCCAATTTAACAAACCCCAACGCTCCTTTGATCCTTGATCGAATCCTACGGCTCCTAGCAAGCCACTCAATCCTCACTTGCTCTCTTGTCACCGATCATGGCAACGTTGTTAGGCTCTATGGTTTGGCACCAGTTGCCAAATATTTCATCAGGAATAACGATGGAGCATCTTTATCTCCAATGTTAGAATTCTCTCACGACAAAGCCATTACAGATATGTGGTAATGAAACACTTTTGAGAATTAATTCCCCTGTTTTGTGTTGTGACTTTGATTTTTTTTTTCCCAAAAATTTTTAATGGTTGATTGATTAATATTCATAACAGGTACCACTGGAAACCTGCAATCCTAGAAGGGGGCCTTCTATTTAACAGGGCGCATGGGATGAGTACCCTTGAGTATGTGGGCAAGGACACGAGTTTCGCAGCAGCCTTCAAGAACTCCATGATTGATAATTACAACGTTATGTTTGTGGAAGAGATGTTGAAAAACTACAAGGGTTTTCAAGGTTTGAATTCCTTGGTTGATGTAGGCGGTGGCGATGGCTCAATTCTACACAGGATTGTCTCAAAGTACCCAGGCATTAAGGGTACTAATTTTGATTTGCCACAGATTATTGACATGTCACCCTCCTATCCTGGTATGATATTCTATATACAGATAGTAAATTTGGACTTTGGCTTCTGAAATTATTAAAAACTACAAAAATCCTGATTTAGTGTTTTCCTGTGTTGCAGGTATTGAGCATGTAGCAGGTGATATGTTCAAGAGTGTGCCAAAAGGAGACGCTATTTTCATGAAGGTAAGCTTTAGATTTTGGACAAACAATCATTTTGCAAGTTCAGGAATCTTTGCCAATAATGGATTATTATTTGATACACCGTTAGTGAGTTTTTGGATCTCCACAAGCGGGTTTAGAGGTTGACAAGTATCCCCATTTCAGAATTAATTAGATTTTTAATATTTCAATCTAGTCTCACACGTGCAGTCTGCTAAACTTCATTGATGATATATTGAATAATTTTCCATAATTCAAAGATTTATTGACTAACAAGTGATGTTATTGGGATATATGCAGTGGATACTCCATACTTATGATGACGAGCAATGCATTGAGTTACTTAAAAACTGCTACGAAGCATTACCTGGCAATGGGAAAGTGATAGCAGTGGATTTGGTAATTCCTGAAAGCCCTGAATCCAACCATGCAGTTCAAAGTGTGTATCAGTTTGATGTATTCATGACCAACATTAACGAGCGTGGAAAGGAAAGGACAGAAAAAGAATTCCAGAGCTTGGCAAAAGGGGCAGGCTTTTCTCATGTTCAAATTGCATGCTTCGCATATAGTTTTTCCATCGTGGAGTTCCATAAAATCATGTGAGATTCATAAGGAAATATTCTGCAGTTTTACTTGTTAGTAAGAAACCTGATTCCCCTGCATCTGGAAGATCTCAAGAATGAAGTAATGATATCTTAGCTAATAGAGATTCTTCATCTAAGCAAAGCTCAATCTCTACTACTGTTTGTAATGATCTAGTTGAGTTTATTATTAGAGATAAGTCTAATATTAAGTTTATTAGGAAAGCTTCAAGCTATCTGTTGGTAGTTTTGTTTTTTAATAGTACCGTAGTTTAATTTCCCATGGTGTGTAAGAACTAATTTCCCTATTTTCATAATATACCCTATTTTTAAATTGGAAAAAAAAATAAAAAATAAAAGAGTAAAAAGCTCATCATATCTCCTTCATCCTCATCTCAAACATAAGACCTACTATTGTCATGGAAATCTACAAACAATATCTATTTATTTGTGACAGTATAATAACTTAGTTTTCTATGTAAAGGATTTCACAATCAGCCCTTCCCTATAGGGTGTGGACAAGCAACTTGCAGAAGTTGTGCAGCATGCACAAAGTTAGCTGAACATAATCAGCAAGCAAGAGATTGTATACTTTTGCATCTGCACATGTATAATTTAAAGTAAAATGAATCAGCAGAAGATATAGCCAATGCAATTTTTAATTGCCAATGAATGAAAATCTTGAAAGTAAAAGGGCAAATAGTTACAAAACTTACTGCACCATGGACTGGCGCTCAATTTGAATAGTCACATGACTGATATTGTATTCTCTGTTTATATAATCTATAACCTTGTTCAATACCATGTCAGTATCAGCTTCAGGCTTAACTAAGACATGGCAAGCTAATAACACCTTACCAACAGTTATGGCCCAAATGTGCAGTTCATGAATGGCAACAACCTCATCCATCTCACATAAACCCTTCTGAAGCTTTGTGGCATCAATTTCTCGGGGTGTGCTTTCCATGAGAACTTCCAAAATGTTTCGCAGCATCCTGATGGTTGTTCCCAACACAATAACAGAGAATACAAGGGTACATATTAGATCAATAATCTTCCACTCGGGCTTGTACCAAATAATTGCCCCGCCAATCATCACTCCAACACTCTGAATGGAATCCCCTAGGACATGAAGATAAGCCCCTTGTACATTGATGTTTCTTTGCTTCTTCCGAGTCGCTTTAGTTCCTGATTTAGAATCTGAGTTGACAAGAGGCACAGTAAGGTCATCTTCATGACTATGATGATTCTCAATATCTGGTTTAGAATTCGAGCCATGATCGTGGTGGTGGTGATGGTGAGAAGTTATGCTTAAACCATGATTATGTGCTTCAATGTCATGGCCATGCTCGTGATCATGGTGGTCGTGATCATTCCCACCATGGCTGTGATGATGTTCATGGCCATGGCCGTGACCATGACCATGATCATGGCCATGGCCATGGTGATGACCGTGATCATGACCCAACAAGAGAGCCATTGCAATATTAACCACTAAACCAAATGCTGAAACCACGAACATGAGAAAGCCTTGAACTTCACCATTATCATGGATAAGTCTAACTATGGCTTCATAAACAAGGATGCCAGCTAGAAGCCATATCATCTGAATGGAAACAAGGGCACCAAGAATTTCAATCCTGAAGAAGCCATAAGACTGACGTGGAGTTGCCTCCCACCCTGATGCCCAGAGAGAAAACAAGGAGATTGCAAATGCTGCAACATCTGACAAGAGATGAGCTGCATCAGTTAAGATTGCAAGACTGTTGGCTTTAATTCCTCCAGCGACTTCTACACTCATAAATATAACACAAAGAACTACTGCCATCAAAAGTTTCCTCATAGAGGTTGCACGTTCCTTTGCATCTTTAGAACTGGTTTGGGCATCAGAAAATCCACAAGCTGCACCTCCACAAATTGTACCACCACCCTGTCTTGCCTCTGCAGCTGCCACATCCCCACGTATTTCAATTATTTGCCCTGGTTCAGAATTGTGCACTTCCATCTAAAAAAATATAAACAACACAAGGAAGAATAATTAGAAAAAAAAAATGAGAGCACAAATGCAAATGAAGTGGGCGATCACAAAGCAAGTAAGGCATCTTGTATAAACAAAATAATTTTTCTTTTTCACTTTTAAAAACCTTGCCGTATCTCTCATCAACCCAGTCAATCTCTCCTAGCCTTCTCCATTCCCATTCTTTCCTATCATATGATTAAGTGGTATTTTGATGACAACATACAAGTGCCTGGTAACTATTTTAGCATGTCGCTATTTCTTTAACCAAAATGCACAACTATAAAAACACTAGATTACTTTAAACCCTATTGTGCTTCTTATACACAGTTGCTTCCCTGTAAAAATTTCCAACTAATATATCTCAACATCATTACAAACAAGCAATCTGCATTACTAGCTAGAGATTTATGCATTAGAGGAATCGGGAACAAAGTAGATGATTCGATGTAAACACAAAAGGTGGCAAACAAATTGCAAAACTTGGGGAAGGCTGCAGAGATGCCAAGGATAGGCAAAAGGGATACAATTGATAAGAAAAGTGGCAAGTCAAAATACAGACGATACTTTTATCAAGCAGATTACTTAAAGGGCAAGAGCCACCATGTTTGACTCCTTCTAAAACTCTCATATGATTCTATATGTATTGCATTGATGTTTCTCTTTAACTAAAAGACAGAGATACATAATAAAGCCTGAAAACTTTTTTTATTTTCCAAAAAAAAATCAAAAAACTTTTTTTTTTCAGCATGAACTAATATCTTATTAGGATTAACTGAAACTTCAGAAGAAATTCAACAACATAATTTTACTTACATGTATGCAAGCATGCATCCCTTATATAGTTTGTATTATAGTTGTATGTATGTCTCATGCAGAGATATACATATCCATACATAAGTATATACATGCTTGTAGCTATTCTAATTTCTAGAACTAAACATCCATGAGCAGAAAACACAAAAGTAGTTACTCACAATCAATTTCAAATAAAAGTTAAAGTTACTTATAAAAAAAAAATTCATAAGAATCGGCCATTAAACCAAAGAACATAGAATCAATTTGTGTGATTGCTCTTTGTTTTTGCCAATTACTTCTCAAAACTAAATCCCTACAGGAAGAAAAAAGAATTAAATTTCTATCCTTTCCATGGAGACCAGAAGAATAAGAGGAAAAAAAAAACTGGTTTGTAGATGGCTAAAGAGGATGAAACCAGATTTCAACTTCATGAAAATTCTAGAAGGAACAGGCTTACGTTGGATCAGCAGACAAATTTTTTTGTCTGTATATTACTGCTCTATTCGTTTTTTCGAAGTCTCCAAATTAGTTTTGGTTTTGATAAAAAAAAAAAAACAAAAGTTTTTGTTTTGATAGATACAGAAGAAAAACTGGATTGCGGGTAATATACAAAAAGGGATATTTGGCGGGATAGTTCTGGTATTGAAAGAAAAACTGGAAACTTCTCAAGAGAAAAGAAAAAAAAAATCGCCTTTATGACAATTGTCCCTTTTTTCTTCTTCTTTTTATTCTCAGGATCTGGGAAAATTTAGAAAACGATAAACAAACAAAAAAAAAACCCAGATTCCAGAATCCAGACATATTCGGTGGAGAAGAACAACAATCTAACAAGACAGAGACAGAGAGGGAGAGAGGGAAAAAGAGTACCTTTGGATTTGGTTATCGATGAGATTCTGGAAGCGTAGGCAGTGGCAATGGCTCCCACCAGAATCAGAGGTGAAATTGCAATAAATGCAAAATAAGAAGAAAAGTTGAATCAGCCAATTTTATTAATTCCAGGAGAAACAGAGGCTGGCTGGAGAGTGGCTGGCCTGGAACCAATTTTTACCCTGTTTTTATAATTTAAACTTTTACAACTGAAAAGACAGAGTGTTTGGAGTAGGTATGCGTATTTATACTCGGTAAGTCGGTATCTCTCTCTAGGCTAGGGTTTTATTATGGGGACAATTTATTTTGTTTTTTGTTTTTTAATTCCATTATTAGAATTTGTGTGTATTGTATTGAAACAGTTTGTTTGGTAGTCATTCATTGCCTATCATGGACTTAACTAATTTTCTCTTTTTACCCCTCCCTTTGTCTCCTTTCCCCTTTTTCCTCTCGGGTTTTTTTTGGTAAATAAAGCTGTTTTTTTTTACATTAAAATAAAATTGTTTTATACATATATAATTATATTGAAAAAAAAAACATAAGTATATAATTATATTTTTATTTATGGAAATTTCTATTTTCATAAATACTCTCAGATTTTTTTGGTGAATAAAACTATTATCCGATAATAATTATATTAGATCGAGACTAATTTGAATTTGAATAGCATATAAAAGAATATTTTTTTCAATATCTTTTTTGATTTTTCTCCATTGGAAGAATTTAAAACGTAATCATACTTGACATCAAGTTCATAAATCAACAAAGGTTGCTTATTGAATTTCTAATTATGGTATAAGTCTTCCATTTCCAACCGCGGTTATCAATTTCGAAGATACTAAATGCCATTAGGTATTTAGTTTGATGATACAGTACCATACTTTTAGTTCCAGTGATTATGGTTTAATCCATAACAGATTAAGTAAAAAAAAAATCAATTCAAAGATACTAAACAGTATTACTTGAAAAAAAAATTTACCTGCAAAAGATACTAGAAAGTATTGTTATTATCTATATAATATATATGATCTACTTATCATATCATATCATATCATATGGTATTGTGTAAAGTTTGGGATTTAAATTACTATTTAATTGATTCTAATTATTCTAAAATCATTCTAGGACCACAATAGAATTTTAAATTCAAAACAGTAAATTATGTTTTCTTCATGTAATTAATTATTAATTAATACAAATACAATAATAATGATAAAGGTGGCGGGATGTATCAATGTCGGGTCAGAATAAAAATGGTTACTGTCAAGATAAGATAAGGAGGAAATCTTGTGGAAAATTGAACCAAACATAAATGACAAGTTTTGAAGCTTTTTTGGTTAATGGTGGCTGACACCAAGTCATCACATGCGGGTATCCAATTTGGAAAAATGCTTTTCCCGAATAATTTGGTCCATCTTTTTTGTCACATTTCGCACGTGTCTACATCAGAGTCAAGATCAACAATGCTGAATTCCCTTTTGTAGTATCACTTGGCTTATTGCATTAGAATAGTCAACATCTCAATTGATTTGCCTAAATTAATTCCTAATTCCACTTATATAAGCACATTATTAGATGGAGGAATATTTTCCTGGAAGTGGTGGAAACATGGAGCCCAGTACAAATTACAAAAGGAAAAGGTTTGCAAACAATGTTTCCGAGCTTATTAAAAAATGTCCCTAAAAGCACAATCAATGATTAATGCTCGGAACTTCTTCTAAGAGGTCTTGAGTTCGAATTCTGGATTAGACGGAATGAGATTATGGGAATTGAGAAAAGAGAATGTTACCTCCTATTATATAGTCTATTTCAATATCATATTCATGGGTTTTAAAAAAAAAAAAAGTTTCTAAGCTTGTAAACGCCAAAATGTTCAAATACCCAAATCTTGACGGAATCTTTTTTTATCTTTTTTCGGCTTTCACAAAATGGTTATGGACTCAAGCTCACCGACATTGGGCAGCCTGGAGATATGAATATGGAAGACAGGTAGAGATTTTCCAAACAAGACATAGAATGAAACTAAACTTGTATACTCAAAAAGAACAAAATTGAATGAATATCTTACATAAGTGAGACACTAAATAGTAGTAATGTAAATATTGCTACAGATGATACAGGTGACAATTACAAAGTAGGACACTAGACCAGTTCCTTCTTCTTCTTTGGCTCAAGAACTGGTGGGTCAACGTCGATTCCCATATTGGCAGCAGTCCCTGCTATAATTCTCATAGCTGATTCAATTGTTGTGCAATTCAGATCAGGTAGCTTCTCGGTAGCGATTGCACGTAATTGGTCAATCGTGACCTTCCCCACCTTCTCTTGCTGCGGGTCTTTAGAACCTTTCTCCACTCCTGAAACACCACAATATAATCAAACTGCATTATTACTCAGGACCGATCATCTGCGTATTTATTTTATCCCATATGGTAACAAATGGCTGTATAGATATTATTCTTCTGTCTTCTATCAATCATAAGTTGATACTAGAATCATGTTTATGAACAAGTTAATTAGGCATGTAATCAACTATGTACAACTGTAACTAAAGGGCTGGTTCAACTTTTATTCATCCTTGACCAAATGCTTCACAGCTAAGATAAACCAATTAAAATGAACCATGTTTGCATGACTTACCACTTATAAATTGTAATCTAATCATAAGTTTACTGACTGTATATGGGCCAAAATGAGGATACTTCCATTGACAAGGAAAGGATTAACAATGTTGACAAAGTCCATGTTCAAAGAACCACTGCAATTATCAAAAACTATTTTCACTTTCTTGAAGCAGAACTTACCTCAATAGAAGTTTTAAGGCTCTATTTGGAATGAAAACAAAAGAAGACCAATTCCTAAGTTTGCATTTATTTTTGGCATGATCCAAGAATGTATTTATTACCAATTAGAACAATTAACACTAAGCTGACAAGTGCAAATAAATGTGCTACGTCAAATGGAATAATGTTTACTTTGAGGGAGAAGACTGGTGGTATATACATGAGTCATTATCTCAGAGCATCATCAACAATGTCAAAAATCCTTATAGAATCTGTCACCTCTCACTCAGCACAACTAGGCCAGCAGAGGGCGCAATATATAATTGACTCCCAGGTTCAAAGAACTCTCAACTAATCTAGTTGAGCATGAATCTAAGATACAAAACGAACCATGTTTGCATGACTTACAACTTCTAAATTGTAATCGAATCATAAGTTTACTGACTGTATGGACCAAAATGAGGATAGTTCCATTGACAAGGAAAGGATTAGCAATGTTAACAAGGTCCATGTTCAAAGAACCAATGCATATCAATATCAAAACTATTTTCACATTCTTCAAGCAGAATCAATAGAAGTGTGAGATTCTGTTTGGAATCAAAACAAAATAAGACCAATTTCTAAGTTTGCATTTATTTTGACATGATCCATGATGCATTTATTACCAATTAGAACAAATGACACTAAGCTGACAAGTGTGTTTCTGATAGTGTAAATGAATATTGAACGAAAAAGGGAATAATGTTTACTTTGAGAGAGAAGAGTGGTGGTATATACACAAGGCATAATCTTAAAGCATCATCAACAATGTGAAAAATCTTTATAATATCTGTCCACCTCTCACTCAGCAAGAATAGCCCAGCAAAGGGCACAATATATGATTGACTCCCAGGTTCAAAGAACTCTATACTAACCTAGCAGAGCATGAATCTAACATACAAAATAGGACTGATGTTATCATAGTGACTACCAGATGTTTGAACTTTTCAACGCATTTGGATGTATGATATCTCTGTTGTTATCTAAACTTATATTCGATTTTTGCTTCTTTGTCATTCCACAGACTTAAATCCTGGATGCAGTTACCAATGAGTTCAACTCGGTGCACTAAACTGAAAGTCAAAGAACCGATATAACAACTTTTAATTGCAGTTTGACTACTTTATCCCCAAGCAAAAGATTTCAAATTGCATATCATGAATACAAACCATTGATCTAAAACCGCATTTTAATCTATTGAAGCAAGAACAAGAATATTGTCACATATTTAAAGCAAAGGGAATTTAACTTCCCAAATGCTAGAGTTGATCATTATGCAGAGTTTTTGGTAAAATTTTTCTAGGCATAAACTTAGGGATGTTTAAGTTTCCAGACCATTCCAAATATTGATTAATACTAACACCTTAAAAGGCAAATTTGCCACAATAGTTCAACAGTTCAATTCAACTATTTTTACCAGAACAAGAACCTAAATTCAAGCATGACCTATAAAGAAAAGCCGATGCTAACCTACGCAACATGGAGTTTATCCCTTATATCAAATATCAATGACCCTCATGTACAGAGCAAAACTAAAAGGGGCAAATTTGAATACTAATTAGTGACTAATGACAAAGAACTGTACCTGCTGCCTTAAGTAACAGAACCGAAGCAGGGGGTGTCTTTAGAATAAAGGTGAAGCTTCTATCCTGGAAAGCCATGAACATATGAAATCAGGCACGTTCCTTACACAAGCATTTGAAAATTGAAGAAATAGAGAAAGAAAACCCACATCGTAGACAGTAATTTCGACAGGGATAATATAACCAGCTTTATCGGCAGTTTTAGCATTGTAATCCTTACAAAAAGCCATGATATTTACACCCTTTGCTCCAAGTGCCGGCCCAACGGGCGGCGCCGGTGTCGCCTTACCTGCCTCCAGAGCCAACTTTATCATTCCAACCACTGCAAGAAGACGCACACAAGCAAGAAATGTAAGGAAATACAGAATTGGGAACCAAATACAATGAAAAAACATATAAGAATTCGCACAAACCTTTCTTGGATTTGCCACCGGGTTTAGGAGGAGCCATGGCGATGACAGTTAAGAATCTCGGAGTAGAAGAGATGAGTGGGGATTGCTTTTTGGTGAGGAATTGGAGAGAAATGTTGGGGTTTGAGGATAAATTGTTGGGTGAAGAAAAAAGAGAAGAGGAAAGCTTGGCATTGTCGATTTTTCTCGGACAGAGGGAAGAGCCGAGATGATTGAGAGTGGATAAAGAGGACGCCATTGAGAGGGAGAGAAAGGAGAAAGGAAAGAGAGATGTCAGAATGAAGAAGAGAGTGAGAAAATTTTTGGATAAAACCCAGAATCCTATCTTCAAACACTTCAACAACGTTCGACAATCTAAGTTCAATTGGGCTTAGTTTAGTTGGACTTTTTTTTGACAGGAAACGGGCTTAATTGGACTTTTATCAGGGCCTAGTTTTCACACTTACCTTTTAAATGCTTTTGGGCTCACTGCTTTTCTTCCTTGTGAACATAATTAGTCTGTTATTTTTCTATTGACATTGAGTGGATTGAGCTCGCTTTATTACCCTACAAAATAGGTTGATCCTAATCGGTTGAACAAAATTAATTTGTAAAAATTTTACACAAAAATTCTATAATATGTCATGACTAGTCATCTCATGTTATATAGAAATTCCACTCAAGTAGTGGTGGAATCAGTCTGCTGGAACAACCGTGTAAGAACACATCATGGGGGACCAATTTTTGGATCAATTTTCAGGTTGTGTAGCAAAACTCCTCGTAAATATATGAAAAAGGAGTGGAATGAGCTCATGTTTGTTAAGTAAAATTTCGAATTCAAATCTTATAAATAGAAAAAAAAATAATGGTCTATAAAGGGATTTCGTGACTCGACTTCGAATTAATCAAACCCAATCTTTTATATTTTTTCTTTGAAATATATGGAAAAAATTATTATCCAATTTCACATTACTTCCAAACACAAGGCTTTAGGTATTAGAAAAATCTGCCATAAAGTGGACTAGTGGAGGATGTTATTAAAGGCTACCAAGTACCAACCCCTAATGGAAATTTAACTTGATCGCGTGAAATAGCATCAAGCTTTGAAATTTGAATAAGTCAAACTTCAATAAAACTGGGGCGTTCCGCGTTTGGTTCGAGTAAATTTTGATTTGCACAGGGACGTAAAAGATTAACGATAATAAGAGAAACTCTGCTCTTGGAAATGAGATTTCCACTCAAATAGTACAAAATTTCCGCTAGACTAGAAATTTATCATTCCCACATTCCCTACACATAAAAAGATCCCTCCAACCAAATGACCATAATTTAATAGGTATATTAATTAATTAAATTAAATTTATTACTATAGAATTGGGTTGCTTTGGGTTGAAAAATGGACAGACAATACCTAAAGTAAACCACTTGCCTTTCAATTATTATAGACTTAATCATGTGGTCCTTCTAATTTAGGTCCAAATGAGCTTTTTTGAAACTTAAATAATAGTACTAGTAGTAAACCAAATTTTGAAGCTAAACCAAATATGGGAGGCGTGGGTTTTCCCTGTGTTGCTGTGAATATGAAAAGTATCAGCTCATTTGCTTTAAAAATCTTGTGTAATCTCTTAACTCGATTCACATTCGTGTTGGAAGAGATATTATTTCTCCACTTGGATGATTATGATCATGAAGAAGCTCATCAACATCAATATTATCATAACTCTCCTTACAATCCCACGGTTCCAGCCTCAGACGACGTCGTCGATGTGGAGACAACAACAACGTTAATGATCAGAAATAGACTGCCGGTCGTGAAATTTGGCAATTTCATCAAAAGAAATATTTCAAGGAACGTTGCCGATGCTGATGTGGCATGCGCTGTATGCTTGAATTGTATAGAGGAAAGCGATGAAATCAGAGAGCTTAGCAATTGTTGTCACCTGTTTCATAGAGAGTGCCTCGATAAATGGCTTCACAAAAATCATCTTACATGTCCTCTATGCCGCTCCGCATTGTGAAAGATTCATTTCATGTATTGTTATTTGGGAGAAGAAAATCAATAAATTATGCATTGCTTAGCTTGGTATGATTTAAGTACCGAAGTTAATCATGTGTGATACGGAAGTTACGTTTGTAATCTTAGTCTATCTGGATTCTTATTAATAAAGGCATAATGGGATTTTTTTTTTTTTTCGGGCCGGACATTGGTTTGCTTTTATTTATCTTTATTTAGCCATTTACTTGTTTGTTTATTGTTCTACGCTTTCTTTTTTAATTTTGGTCTTTAAACTTGTAAGAAATGGACAAATTAGCTCTTAACGTTTTAAAATTGGCAATTACTCCCTCCGATCCAGAATAAGTGTCACATTATGAATATCACACATATTAAGACAATAATTAATACACCTTAAATTTAGTAAAAAAATATTTTAAATGACTTAAACACTCCAACCTTTTTATTAATTACATTTATCTTCTCTATTCCTAACTCCCCATTAATTAGGGGTATATATGGTAAACATACTACAAATTGCATTGGTTTTATATGTGTGACACTTATTATGAAATAAACCCAAACTTGATTTGTGACACTTAAAATGGATCAGAGGGAGTATATTTATAATTTATATGCATGAATTTGTGAAAAATTGAACAAAATAGTCCTTTTGATTAATATTATAAAAATGGGCTTAGTCGGAAACTTCTTAAACGGGGCGGGCTTAGTTCCCAGTCAGCCCAATGACAGAATATAAAACTCTGAACCCGATCGATCATGAAGTTGCTCCCTCCACTCCACGATTCTAATTTCTAACATCACCGATTTTATTACGAAAGCACTGGTGAAAAACTGAAAAATTATACTAAAAAGGAAAGCGAATCAGAGCATTTCTTGATTTACGTTCCATGATCCATCTTCCAATTAGCAAACAACAAGGTGACCTGTACAATAACATCAACGTCACAAGCGTTTAATCCTAAAAATTGATATTATATTTATTATATTATATAGCTTAATTATGCTTCTATCTAGCCTTAGACCCTACTTAAGTTGGTAATTAGATATGGCATTGGTTTACCATACATGCATCAATAAATATACGACTTGATTTAAATATACATATACATACATACATGACTTAATACTTATACCCTACTCTTTGAAATTTTAAATAGTAGAAGTTATAGATATAAATTACATTTTTTAGATAATTCAAAGACATATAATAACAATATGCTCTCTAAATTTTTTTGAGGTATATATATATCTGAAATTTTTTAAGGTATTGTATATCCCTTGTTCAAAGGTATGACATTTATTTATTGAATAAAAAGTCTTAACAACCCACACGGATGAACAGAAATTTAAAAACATTATTATCCCGCAAGATGAGGTCAATAAGGTGGTGACCAAATCAAGGAAAAGTTAATATTTATTTATTTTTTAAAAGTTAGAAGTAACTAGTAAGGTATGTATCCTTAAGGTCACGACCAACGTCAATCACTTTAAACATATCTGGATCTATTAAAGTTTTCTTTTTTTTTTTGAATCATTCGAATTTACAAATCGTCTATCGAGAAATTCGTAAAGATTCCGATTCATATATTTTCCACCACAAATCCAAACTTCAACTACTTATTTCAATCCCATTGTCATTTACATTTATTTATTTATTGTTACTACAAAATCGTAGGTGGCTTTTCCTTATCCTAATACAGTGGCTTTGGCTGGGTGGTGTAACCTGATTCCTTGAATCAAAGACTTTTAAAAAACAAAAAAACAAAAAAAAAATTTACGAGGGCCTTAATCACGCCCTAGAAAAAGAAACAAAAACAGACGAGGGCCTAGGGGGACCAACCATCAAATCAAACAACACTCATGCGATGCATGTTTTTTTTTTTATTTTGCAATTTGAAAATGACCATTTTGTTTTTGCAATTTTCTTCCAAAATTGCTAAATTATTTTTGTTTTTTTTTAAGAGATCCAAATGTAATTCTTGTTTTTAAAATCTTATATACGAGAACAAGAATTTGAGGGTCCTTCCGGCCTCCGGGTTAAACCCAGAACTCTTTGTTTATGAAATGGGCTTAGCCGGAAACTTCTTAACGGGACGGGCTTAGTTCCCAATGGGCCCAACGAAAATAGAAAAGTCTGAACCCGATCGATCATGAAGTTCCTCCCTCCACTCTACGATTCTAATTTCTGACGTCACCGGTTTTACCACGAAAACATTGGTGAAAATTACTAAAAAGGAAAAAGAATCAGAGCACTTCTTCTTGCTTTACGTTCCAATTAGCTAACAACAAGGTGATATGTACAATAACATCAACTTCACAACTCACAAGCGTTTAATCCTAAAAATTTATATATACATGCCGCTCTCAGTCTCTATTCTAACTTATATATAATATATATCAGCATTCAGCAGCCTTAGACCCTACTTACAAGAATCACAAAATACATTTTTATCATTTAATTAGTGATTTTCTCTCAAATTGATAGTTTTAATTTTTGGTATTTAAGTATTTTTTTTAAATGAGTTGGTTTCTAAGTGAACTCGTGAGACAAATTCAGAGACTCACATTATAATTAGTATAAATAGTATACTCTTAATTTTTTTTTTGGGTGAAAGTATTACAATTTACATCCCTTGTTCAAACTTCAAAGGTATGACAAATGAGTAAAGAAGTCTTAACAACTCACACGGATGAACAGAAAGTTGAAAACATTATTATTCCGCTCCGCGAGATAAGGTCAATAAGGAGGTGACCAAATCAAGGAAAAGTCAAATCTTGTTACAACCTTCGCGAGGTTCGGGGGACGGGGAGGCTTAACGAGCTCCGTAAGCCACTAAGCCTCTTGGCCACTAGGCATAGTCCTAGACGTGGGGTTCGTTACACCTTTAATTAACTTAACCAATAGTGAATTCTAGCCAATATAAAATAATATGGTGGATGTATCTTTCATTGGTTTATTTTTTAAAAAAGTCAGGAGCAGAAGCAGAGCACCTAGCTATCTCATCTCTAAGGTCGGATGAGTCGTCAATTATTTATGAATCCATTAAACTTACCTTCCTCGTCTCTAAGATCAGATGAATCCTCAATCATTTACTAATTCATTAGATTTTTTTTTCTGTGAATTTTTCAAATTTACAAATCATTTACCAAAAGAAATTTGTGAAAATTCGAATCTGATTCTGCTACCACAAATCCAAACTTTCATTACTTTGATCAAACTCCATTGACATTTATTTATTTATTGCCACTATAAAATTGAAGCAGGTGGCTTTTCCTTGTCCTAACACAGTGGCTCTGGCAGTCTGGCTGGCAGCTGGGTGGTCTAACCTGATTCCTTGAATCAAAGACTTTTTTTTTTTCTTAAAAATTACAAGAGGGCCTTAATTACGCCCAAAAAAGAAAAAAACAGACGAGGGCCTAGGCCCTAGGGGGACCGACCATCAAACAACACGATCATGCGATGCATGCTTTTTTTATTTTCCAATTTGAAAATGACCCTTTTGTTATTTTTTTAATTTTCTTGCTTATTGCTTTGCACAGACGAAAAGATGTTTGTACAAAATTATATATATATAGTACTAATACTTTTTGGATTACATTACATAATTTATACTACTTTTATAATGTTGAGAGAAAATTGGAGTAATAATAATGTTTTTTTTATGATAAAATAAAAACTAAAAAGAGTAATAATAAAAAAAAAATCCCAATAATCGAGTATGGCGACAAAGCAGGAAAAGAACCTCTGCCTCAGTGCTCCCCATTTTATATTCCTTACTTGGCCAACTAATTATTCTAGAAACAATTATTTAAAAATAAAATAACTAAATAAAGTATTCTAGAAACCAAACCCCACTCCGATGGCCAAAAAGAAAATCCCACCTCAATTATTTCATATATATCAGTCGTTCTGAAGTTTAAAGGTTATAAAGATCTCTCAAATCTCTGTCCATCACCATTTTCACTCAGTTTTATTTTCTTTCTTTTTCTTCATTGTCTTACCATGAAGATGAAAAAATGCATCCCCGGCACTATGTTGTTGCTAAACCTTGTAAACTACTTCAAGTTTTTCTTCAGAGAGGCATTCACTCATCTGGGTCTGCTCAAGCCACCGGCGGCGGCGGCAGAAGAAGAAGGGTTTTATTCTCCTTTCAATGGTATTATTCTCCTGACGGATAGTCGATCCGGTTCCCTAGTTCCGGTTCCGACCCAATTGGTGACAGCCATGATAAAGAAGAAGGTCCCCGTTGTTGAATACGGCAACTTCATGGAAAGAATTGGAGATGAATTAGATGAAGAGCAATTGGCGAATTGTAGGGTTTGCACTGTATGCTTGGAATCGATGGAGGAAAACGATAAGATGAGAGAGCTGTGTAATTGCTCTCACGTGTTTCACAGAGAGTGCCTGGATACTTGGGTAGACGAGGGTCAGGTTACTTGTCCTTTGTGTAGATCCACGTTGTATCCAGATCATATAAATTGGAGCGGTAGGGAAGGTTCGATTTCATGTAGCTAGATAATTTTTCTGTTTCACGTTTTGATCATGTAATTAAAGTTAGTGATATTATATAGTAATAATCTCATTTCAAGTTCACAAGTCTCATGGATATATTCGAACTTTTTTTTTCAGGTAATATTCACGCATTTTTTTTTGGTTCAATTCATGGTAAAAACTAAAACGTTATCATCAAAAAAAAAAAAAAATCATGGCAAAACGTTATCTCAAAAAGAAAAAAAAATCATGGTAAAAAGTTTGTATTTAAACATGATCCGGATTCCGGGGTCGAAAATTATACAACAAATCCAATTATCCAAGTTTAACAAATCTATCAAACCAAGGTTAATTACATTATTACAGGAGGAAAATTCCATACAACCAAAAAAATTGACCAGAATTTTATCTCACATGACGTATCATTGCTAATCATCCTATGTTTTTGTAGCAAAACTCCACTTAAATAGTGGTGGTAACAGTCTGCTGGACATGGACCAAACATGTAAGAACACCTTTCACGTCAATTTTTCTGATCACGTAGCAAAACTCATTACATAATTAATTGTTTTCTTCGACTCCAATTGGTTAAGTAAGTACGCTAGGTTTATCAGAAAAATCAAAGATCCCAATTATAATTAGATAGTCATAGAGAATGAATTTAAACATGATTTGTGTTATTTTTTTTCCCTTTAACCTGATGTCGTGGCTAACTTTTTTTATATATTATATATATAATCTCATAATCATCACTAATAAATAATAATAGCAAACTAAGTAAATCTAAAGTTGACCTTTATCAATAAGTTGAAAACGTCTCTAATATCTTCCATGATCATCTATCAGAAATTTCTAAGAATTAAGAAAGTATAAGTTTAATTTATTTGGTCATATGATTAAGAAAAAATATAGTAGTTGTATGATGTTAACTTGATTTAATTATTAAGATTCAAGATAATTTAAATACAATTTTAATTGGTATAGAAAATTTTTAGAGATGAGGCATATGGCTGCTCTGAACGCAACCAATAGGGCTTACGAGTTACGACTTTCTTGTGGCCGACTCGACTTCTAATAATCATCATTAACTAAATGTCTAAATTAAATTAAATTAAATTAAATTATAATGTTTCCCCAGTAATTGATTTATGTTTATTCATCATATATTGTCTATATATTGGTTGGATTGCTTTATTTCTATTTTTCCAACAGTACCATTTGTTCGGCCCTCAAGGTTAAGAAAATTTAATTAGACTTAGACATATAGTTCCCCAACGCTACATCATAATTGATTAAATTGACTTATAGTACCTCAACGGCAACGGTACATCATTGATTAAATCCGGTAAGCTATATTCCTAAAAAAAAAAAAAAAAAAGGAGAACGATACAAATTAGGTCAACCTCCTTTGTAATTTGTAAAGCTTATTAATTGATGGTTTTTACAAATAATTCTTTTGGGCAATACAATAATAATTGGCATATTCTTATCCTTATATATAGGAAAAAAGAAAAGCAAAAAAGAGAGAGAATAAAATGCTAGTAGTTTATTTTAATTTTACACATAAATAAATAATTTAAAGGTAATTATTTGATGCACTGATAGTGTAAATTTTGGACTGATCCAGAAGCGGGTTGTGGAGTTGACACATGTCCAATTTTTAAATTAATTAAGTTTTAAATATTTCAATCCAATCCCTAAAGGACACATGTCACCCTTCAGGACCCGCTTGTGTAGTCTGCTAAACTTCACTGACGATGTATTGTATAATTTGCCAAAATTTAAACTTTGGATAGATATGCTTTTTTATGTTCATAATTATATTTATAGATTATGTTCTGCCACAATTGATCCCGAATAATTGATCAAATTTTAATTATAATAGGCAACAATTTGCCATCATAAAAATCTTAAACATTAATTTGTGTACGATCCAAACCAAATAGCTCGAACTGATATAGGACTCCTGACAATATGCTTGCCATCTGTCCAAATCAGGCTCCCGAATCTGTAATCTCCTCCATGAACTTTCAGGGTCGAGATGAAAGTAACTTTAAAGGGTAGAATTTGGGTGGTTTTGTTGAATCTTAATATTTGGGGCTCTACTTTCATCTTAATGCCCTGGGGAGCTTGAACTTGGGCTTTGTAAACTGAATCAATGGCTCCAACATTTGTTACAATTCTGGTCACTGTCACTTTCTTTGTAAGGTTTGGAATAGTAATGGATGGAAGGTTGAGGTTCAACACGTCAAGTCTGGTTTTTGTGCAGTTGATTTGGGCCTTGGTTAAATCAGTAACGGACCTGCTGCTGTAGCCACAGCCGCAAAGGAAAAGGATATAATCGTCTATTCCAGCATTATAGACGAGCCCAGGATCGATGGCTCTGTTAGGATTTACGAGCCCACTTCCAATGTCAAATGGGTTCGCTGGCTTACGAGTTGAGCCTTCTTCGGCTATATCTGACCCATCTGTTCCTGTCTGAGAAGCTGCAGTTTTGCATCAAGGCATGGTCAGTTGGTCACATAACATTTTTGGTTAAAAAAAATGAGGCTTAATGCCCTTCTTGCCCTTCCGAACTTGTACATTTTAATATTTTGTCTCATGAATTTTAATTTTGGATATTTTGTCCATTCTCTCAATTTGGATTCTTTTTGTCCCTATCATACGGTTGGCCTAACGACACCGTCTTGTGACTGACATGACATTGTCACATGACACAAAAATATGTGGCAATGCCACATCAGTGGTTTGCTTGCCGTTAGGCCAACCAGACATGGATTAAAAGTGGTTCAAATTGAGTTCAGGGGACAAAATGTTCAAAATTAAAATTTATGAGGTAAAACGTCAAAATTATACAAATTCAGGGGGAAAAAATGCAAGGGGCAAAAAAGCATTAAGCAATTTTTATTTTTTTTTTAAAGGGAAAATTTGGAAAGCAGAAGGAAGTTAGTTGATTGATTCACCCGTGGTGACTAGAGCTGATCTAATGGCGGCAGGAGACCAACTCATATGAACAGATTTGATTAGAGCTGCTATCCCTGCCACGTGGGGGCAAGACATTGAAGTTCCTGATAGGAATCTAAATCCACTGCTCTTTTGTTTGCCAACTGGTATATATGCTGCCAATATGTCCACGCCTGGTGCAGCTATGTCGGGCTAACAAAAACATTGGGGTTTTAGGATTTAAATATAAGAACTAAAAAAAAATGAAAATATGAAATTTATGGTTACATTACCTTAAGAACTGCTGGGGATATTGAACTAGGTCCTCTAGCAGAGAAATCTGCAACTCTAGGAGGAAATGCCCATTTCCCAATAATTGTCTTCGGAATACTCAGCTTGGCAATTGGAGACCTAATTAACAGAAAAAATATGGAAAAAAAGATTAACAAATTTAAATGTTCAAACTATTGGTTCTTCATTTTCTTTTTACTTATCCATACCTTGCTCTTCTTATGTAGGAAAGTATCTGTGTCCCTACTTCATAATCTACCTTAATGCATGGTATAAAATGGCAGTAATCAAGCCCATCACTATTCCGCTGTGCGAAAATAACTCCAATCCCTCCTGCTTCCACTACAGAAATTGCAGCAGAAAATATGTCCTGTGTTTCAGATTGTCCAAAACAGAGTATTATTTTCCCTGCTGCTAATGTTGCATTCAGACTTCCCGGCAAACACGCCTCGCTGGAAGAAAAGTAACATGAATCAATTAAACACGACGAATGTAGTATAAAACTCATACAATAACAAGAAAAGAAAGATGTCTGACGCTGAATTATCGCTGGAGTTGGCGGCAATGCGATCAGAGTATGTAATTCCAGTGAATCCATGGCTATGTAATCTAGTGTCGATGGATTGCCCCTGCAAAACACAATGATTATAGCTTAATTAAAAAGGGTTGTATTAATTTGTTCTACTAATCTTAATCTCCTGCTAAATGACCAATTACCCAGAGAGTGAGGTTGTTTCCAAGAGTAATGGCTGTTGGGAATGCCCTGTCTATGGTGGTAGCTGCGACGGTGATAATCCAGGGAGCGGTGTTTTCCACCGTCATTGCCGTAGGACCATCGTTTCCGGCTGCGCAAGCTACGGTAATGCCTTTTGCGGTTGCATGGAAAGAACCGATTGCTATTGAATTGCGTTGATCAACATAGGAAAACAGAGGAATGGAATTGCCAATGGAAACTGATAAGATATCAACTCCATCATGAATGGCTTTGTCAAATGCTTTTAAAAGATCAGCATCACTGCAACCGCCATGTTCAAATTCCCAACAAGCCTTATAAACTGCCACGTAAGCCCTAGGAGCTCCTCCCCTGGCCAAACCTGCAGCTAGTCCTTCGAAGCTTGCGTGTTCGACGAAATTCCCAGCTGCTGTTGAAGCCGTGTGAGTTCCATGCCCAGAATTGTCTCTTGCTGATAAAAACTCCTCTCCGTTACTTACATTAATGGGGGTTTGGGGATTATCCAATATTCCTTTTATGAACCAACGAGCTCCAATGAGTTTTTTGTTACAATTTGAGGAGTTGAAAAGCTGGCCTTCTTGGCATTTTCCTTTCCAACGAGATGGAATTGGACCCATGCCTTTATCATTGAAACTCTCAGATTCTGGCCACACTCCTGCAATTATAAATATGGTTTCTAAATTTAGTAGCATTAATTCTTTTTTTCTCAAGACTTCAATTAATGCAAAGGGTTTATTACTTTATTACCAGAGTCTATTACACCAATGATGGTTCCTTCACCCATGTTGCTTTCAGTTAAAAGATTTTTTGAAGAATGATAATTTAGCCCCATGAATTCCCAGCTTCGTGTCGTATGAAGCTTGTGTATGCGATTAGGAATCACTTGGACAACACCAGGAAATGCTGCAAATTATAAGTGAAATGAAACCTTTTTTAAGTTTTAATTAACTTCCAAAAGAAAACACACAGTAATTTATACAAACTGCAGCAGCAACTAAAACACCTGCAATTTCCTCTGCCTGAGATTCTGTCAACCTTGCTGCAAACCCAGAAAAGCCATGCTTATAGCTGTACAGCATTGAATTTTTTGCTGCTTCCTTGCTGTAATGCAAGGAAAATAGTCTTGATTTGTCCAAAAACAGTAAGGAGCAAATTTTTTTCTTTTAAAATTTAGAGCAAGTTTATATATAGTACCTTCCAAGTAAGGTGGAAAGCATTTTGTGGTGAGACATTTTGGTTGCTGCTGGATCTTCATGCACTTTCTCTCCCATGTAGACAATATGCACCTATGACATTCAGTTTAAGTGCAGCAGAACAAAAAGAGCAAAATTTGAAGCTGGGTTGTGTGGAAACATATATATACTTACATTACTTTTGGCAGCCTCAGTAAGGGTTGGCAAAATTTGAAGATGAGATTGAATTGAAAAAAGAGCAAGAATAACAAGCAAGTTTAACTTGGTACCCATCATACAATTTCACAAAAATGATTGAAAGAAGTAATCTGTCAGTTCCCTAAGATTTTCAGTTAGTACAATGTGAACAATATATCAGAAGCTTTAAGCTTCTGCAAATTTGAGCAAAACTTCATCATCACACCTTCAATCTTTATTCATCAATAATAATAGTGGAAAAGCAAGAAGAATATATATGATCCTGGGCACTGATATCTTGGAGTGGAAAGATGCTTGAGCAAAAAATTCACAGGATGGAGTATAAAGAAATGGGAATCTAGTTCAAAATAAATGTGAGACATTATCTTTTTAAAATAGAAAAACTTTCTTTAAAGGTTGAAATGATGATGGGGCTTCACCTACTTTTCTCTATATCTTTTTTCTTTAGTCAAGTAACTTGATAGTACAGTAGGTCCAGAATTATGCTACTTATATAATTGCATTATTATGCTTTTCGATTACTACTATAAGAATAATCTCACATAAATTCTTGAAATATAAAATGACTGTTCTTTCCTCCGGACTTAACTGGTTGATGATTATAAAATTTTAATCTTTTTGCTGCTACTTTCAAAATCTTACATAAAAATGGTGAATGAAATAATAATGAAGATGTTGGACTCTCTCTATTGATGTAGACCCTATCCACATTCATTTAAGCCTCCTTTTCATAATCAAAGATCAGCTTCCGTGAGATTCCAATCTTACAACTTTCCAAAGTGGTTCCTTTTGCTTTTGCTAGCTTTTCCTTCCTGTTTCTCTACTGTTCACCATATTTATATTTTTTTAAAGAGAAAAAAAGCACCATAGCTTTGAGGGAAAGGTACTATTGTGCTGCTTTGACATGCCGAGTAAAGGTGTAAAAGAGGGATGACAAACTAAAGTGGTGCCATGAGTGGGGGGTTGAAGAAGAAAGTTGTGATTGAGAATTCACAACTTGGGGCATCATGTCCAATTATCAGAAATGATATGCTGATATATTGATTTGATCATACTACTAATCACTTTGATTAATAGAATTAAGTTGATTAATCAAATGAGATGCTGATGTTGAATGTTGATACTTAATTATTGCACATTTAATCAGTTGATTTAATCAAAGTTAAAAAGTTGGGTAAAGGGGTTGCCCTATTGGGTACGACTCCAATAAGCATGCGGATATGGAACAAGAAGGCTGCCAAAAGGCAAAGCTTTTGCTGCCCAAGCTGAAGTGCGCCTAAAACCAGAGTGGCCAGTCCATGGCTTCAACTAGCTGGACATAATTAATGAAGAAGGCGACTAATTCAAATCATTGCCTTAAATTGCAAGTACATTTGCACAAATGATTCCCTAAAAAATTAAAATGATTCCTTTGTTGCATTTCCTTATAAGGTTAATTAGCATTATAATGGGTAATTTAAACTATTCAGCCAGAAGGCCTAAAAGTAACCATACTTTCTCCTGCAGGAGCAATTATCTTCCTAATTCCCATTTATATATAAATCCAATGTCATACGCAAGAAGGTAAATCAGGCAGCATTATATATGGATCCAATGTCATACCCATAGTTCTTTACTAATTTCACAAATCCAGTCCTTAAACATAAGTTTTCTTTTCAATATTCCACTGTTCATTATTCTACACTTCCACACCACAGCAAACCTATTAGACCTTATTTCTCAATTGGATTATTTATTTATAGATGAATAGAACTGTGGAAAGCCTTCAATTTTCATCAGCATAATTTTCTAAAATCTGTGTTCTTACTGATATGGGAATGGTCACATTATGTGCTCCATCTGTCCAAGTTAGGCTGCCAAAATAGTACCCTGAATTGACTTGGTGGGATGTGGTGAGTTCAACTTGAAATGAGATCTCCTGAGCCGTAGAGTTGAAAACTAAAGTATCCGGCGTCACGGTAATGGCAATGCCAAAGGGAGGTTCAACCATTGGCTTATATATGGAGTTGGGAGGACCAACATTAGTGACTCTTCTAGTGAGAGTGACAGAGTCTCTCAGGTTCGGAACGGTGATGGATGGTACGTTCACATCTAGAACCGAGGGCTTGGGACTTGGGCACGAAATGGCTCGGCCTACGAGCTGTGAAATGGCTGACTCGTTGTAATTGTAACCCACAGGCACAGCACATAGGTATTGCACATAGTCATCAGTATCCATGTCATATACAAGACCAGGTTTTGTTGCTCTGTTCGGATTCACTAGGCCACCACCAAAATCAAAAGGATTGGCTAGTTTTTTAGGGGATCCCTCGGCAAAAATTGGTTGTCCGAATGGATCAGTCTTCCAGGCTGTAATTTGAGTGATGTCAGTAGTTAGTAGTTACAATTTAACTGTAGTTACTTGATAAAGAAGAAAAGGTTAAGAATTAAGATACCTGTTGTGACCATTGCGGATCGAATGGCGGCAGGGGACCAATTGGGGTGTTGTGATTTAAGAAGTGCTACAATTCCTGAGATAACAGGAGTTGCCATTGATGTTCCAGAATGAAGGGCAAATCCACCATCCATGAAGGGATCTTGGGGAGAACTAGCAGCTAACAGACTGACACCTGGCGCAGCTATATCTGGCTGTGCTTAACATGAATCAAAATTGGTTGGTAAATCTTATTCATTCATTGAAACAAGATTTTGGTGTACAGAAGAAGTTTCTTATACCTTGAGAATGGCTGGAGTTATGGAACTGGGGCCTCTAGATGAAAAAGTGGCAACTTTGGTTGATGCAGGCTTCCCAACTAGTGTTTTAGAAGGGCTAATTTTTACCTGGGGAGACCTGTGAATCCAAACTTGACATTTCAGCAGAATAAAATGGTGATTATTATGGAATTACATTGATAGCAATTCTGAAGATGATAAATTCTACCTGGCAGAACGAATATACAAGAGAATTTGAGTGCCGAGTTCATAATCTACCACGAGGCACGGGAAGTCGTCTCCACATGGACCCATGACATCACTGGGATTCTTAGCCACAATCAGTCCAACACCACCTGCAGCTCTTACAGCTGATGCAGCACTTGTCACTGCACTTCTCCTGGCCACCGTAGTGAAGCAGAGAACCACTTTTCCATTTACTGAAGTATAATTGAAAGAAAGGGATTCACATACCCTACGACTCATAAATAAATACATTATCAGACTCAATAAGTTACATATATCCACTTGAAAAGGCAACATCTGACCAAAAAAAAAAACTTGAAAAGGCAACAGAAACATAGTATAATTTAAGAAAAACCATGTTACCCTGCCAAGTGAGGACGAAGTCCTGGTCTCTCTGGGTAAACCAGATCAGTATAACCTATTTCTTTCCCTGCATACCAGCCTTGACCCTGCAAGATCAAGCAAATTGTTTAGAAAACAAGACATATTCGATTCTTTCCATGTTTAAAGGTAGTTAATCTTGTTATATGTACTTATACATACCAGTATGGTTATGTTATTCCCTAGAATGATTGGTGTTGGAAAGGACCGATCAAGTGTGGTGGCTGCAACAGTAAAAATCCAAGGTGCTGTGTTATGCACTGTTTGAGCAGCCGGTCCATCATTTGCTGCTGCACAAATAACAGGAATACCCTTGGCTACAGCATGGAATGAACCAATGGCAATTCCATCGCGCTCATCAACTTCTGCAAACAAGGGAATTTGGGTTCCTAGTGATAGTGATAACAAATCAACTCCATCATGTATAGCTTCATCAAAGGCTTTCAATATATCAGCAGATGAACACTGCCCTTGTGGCACATTCCAGCACACTTTGTACATAGCAATACGAGCTCGGGGTGCACCTCCTCTTACTGTTCCAAGGGCAAGGCCTTTGTAGCTTGCATTAGCCACAAATGAGCCTGCAGCAATGGTAGATGTGTGAGTGCCATGGCCAAAACTATCTCTAGGGGACATATAATCTGGCGCGCTTGTGGTGTTGAATGGTTGATCGTTTTCTGATAGAAATCCATCGATGAAATACTTTGCTCCTATTAGTTTTCTGTTGCAATCTGTTGTACCATTGAACAGCTGACCGGATTGACAATGCCCTTTCCACCGGGATGGAATTGGACCTAGGCCTTCGTCATTGAATATTACTGATTCTGGCCATACTCCTGATCAATTTTGGTCATTATTTCAAATATCAGTTTATAGTATATACTTGGTCTGCATTCGTTTATATGAAGGGGGATTTTGAGAGGGAAAAAAGACCTGTGTCCAAGAGACCAATGATAATTCCATCACCCATATTGGTGTCGTTTAGAAGATAGGACGAAAATTGAGAAGAGAGGTCAAGGTAATCCCAAGTTCTTGTTGTCTGCAGCGAGTGGAAGCGATTTGGGATGACATGAACAACTCCGGGTAGCTCTAAGAGATGTTCATCATGAATCATGATAGGTGATTAGCTAGAATCTTTGAGATATTAACTAAGGGTCAATTAACTCAACTTTTTTTTTTTCCTTCAAATCTATTATAAGAGGGAAAATGCTAGTCTCTTTTGTCCATGCACCTACAACGTGAAAGTGCTGTGAAATATAAAATTACCTGATATTTGACGGGCTTGAAACTCACTAAGCTTAGCTGCAAATCCAGAGAAGCCATGTCTATAACTGTAGACCATCGAGTCCATGGCACCCTCTTTGCTGCAAGATTAATTATGATTAAACGAATCATTTTACAAAACAGATTCAGTTTTACTTGCTCAAAAATGATTTCTTCATGCTAACAAAACAACCAGTTTGTAGTGACCCATACTTTGTTACTTGTCAAATATGACTTTACTAAAAATGACTTGGTAAATTGAATTTTATTAGTGAATATTCAAAGTAATTTTCTGTCTCTTCAAGGGCTATACCTTCCAATAATTGATGCAAGCAAGTCATGATGTGCCTTGGTGATGAGATTGGGGTTATCATGCTGCCTCTCACCCATATACACTATGTGAACCTAGCATTTGCACATTCCCAGGTAAGTTAGTCAAATTTAATGTTATATAGTTTGAGGAAAATTTTTTCTGCTAAATGAAAACTACTTACTCTGCTCTCGGCTCTGACCGGAGTGACATATCTGTTTTCACCATTTAGAATCAATAAAAGGTTTACCAGCAAAAATACTGCAGTCCTATAGCTGCTAGTTGGAATCAAGAGACACCCCATTGTAATGAGTTTCTTTGATTGTTGGCTTGTTGCAGCAGATGAGATTTCCATGGTCTTATATATAAGCTTGAAAGCTTCATTAATCTTGATTAGACTTCATAACTTGGATGCTTCACCAAATAAAACTTGACTCTTCAACATTTTTATATTTCTCCTTCCATTTTCTAGAAATACTGCATTTGTTTATTTGGTATGCATTGACCAACCTAGGCTTTTCACCAATGGGAGAAAGACACTTCATGAAATTAAATGAAGAAAACATGCAGTCCTTCAAGAGAAACCAATGACAATTTACATGTAAATGTAGGAAGTTTACTTAAAGGATATTTGACTAAATTTTATAGTCTATGTTAAATATTATGTTTTCACGAAAAATTTATAGTATATTTGACTAAAGAAATTTTTTAGAACTAATTAAGTAATAGAAAACAACAAATAAATGATAATTAATGGACAAAGGAGGGAGGACGATAGGGATAGACAGCAAAATAAGCATAGAAGAAGATAAGAACAAACAAATAGATAAATCATTTTGTTGAATAGGTTATATAGTAACCTTTTAAAGTACTTAAAATAATAAGAGATAAAGTATGGAGAATATGAATGATAATTTCTTTTGCAGATGACATAAAGAATATATAGAAGACTAATGTATTAATTTTAATTATTCTTTTGGAATGTTGAGCTGTGTATAAAATGATGGTATTGGTACAAAAGTCATCATTGACTAACTAAATTATTCTTTCATGTTGGTTCTTGCTTGGGACAATATCATTCAAAGAATTCTATCGCGGCACGTTATGAGATTCAATCTGCTGTTGTTTATATGCAAAAATTCTGGCAATTTAGTTCAGAATCTGGAATGTTTGGTCTGCAAGCTAACTAACTGAGCTTCTTTGTTTTGGGATTTAAGAGAGTGCGAGGACTATATCATGATCTTGAATACTACTTCTGGCCAAAAAAAAAAAAAAAATCTTAAATACTTGAATGTTTACAAAAAGATATGTTCTTATCTAATTTCACAAATCCAGTCCTTAAACATATGTTCTCTTTTCAATACTCCACGGTCCCTTATTCTACACTTCCACACCACAGCAAACCTATTAGACCTTATTTCTGAATTGGATTATTTACTTACAGTCATGATCTAAATGAAATAGAACTGAGGAAAGCCTTCATATTTGATCAACATAATTTTCTAAAATCTGTGTTCTTGCTGAAATGGGAATGGTCACATTGTGTACTCCATCTGTCCAGGTTAAGCTGCCAAAATAGTACCCTGAATTGACTTGGTGGGATGTGGTGAGCCTAACTTGAAATGAAATCTCCTGAGCCGTAGAGTTGAAAACTAAAGTATCCGGCGTCACGGTAATGGCAATGCCAAAGGGAGGTTCAACCATTTGCTTGTATATGGAGTTGGGAGGTCCAACATTAGTGACTCTTCTAGTGAGAGTGACAGAGTCTCTCAGGTTTGGAATTGTGATGGATGGTACATTCACATCAAGAACCGAGGGCGTAGGACTTGGGCATGAAATGGCTCGGCCTACGAGCTGCGAGATGGCTGACTCGTTGTAACCTACAGGCAGAGCGCATAGGTAGTGCACATAGTCGTCAGTGTCCATGTCATATATGAGACCAGGCTTTGCTGCTCTGTTCGGATTCACTAGGCCACCACCAAAATCAAAAGGATTGGCTAGCTTCCGAGGGGATCCCTCGGCAAAGATTGGTTGTCCGAATGGATCAGTCTTCCAGGCTGTATAATTTGAGTGATGTCAGTAGTTCATATAGGTTGAAATTGAACCAATGGGGTATTTGTAATTTAAGTGTAGTTACTTCATAAAGAAGAAAAGGTCAATTAAGATACCTGTTGTGACAATTGCTGATCGAATGGCGGCAGGAGACCAATTGGGGTGCAGTGATTTGAGTAGTGCTACAATTCCTGAGATAACAGGAGTTGCAAATGATGTTCCAGAATTAAGGGCAAACCCACCATCCGTGATGGGACCTTGGGAAGTACTGGCAGCTAAGATGCTCGCACCTGGCGCAGCTATATCTGGCTGTGGTTAACATGAATCAAAACTGGTTGGTAAATCTTACTGGTTTGTAAATAGGTGAAATATGGAAAAGAAGTTTCTCACCTTCAGAATGGCTGAAGTGATGGAGCTGGGACCTCTAGATGAGAAAGTGGCAACTTTAGTTGATGCAGGCTTTCCAACTAGTGTTTTAGAAGGGCTTATTTTTACTTGGGGCGACCTGTGAATCCAAACTTGACATTTCAGCAGAATAGATGGGACAAAAGTATCATTTCCCCCCGTTTGTACGTTTTGCCCCCTAACTTCAATTTTGGACATTTTGCCCCCTCTAAAAAACGATTAGGTTAACGGCATCGTAATATCGCTGACGTGGTCCGACGTGGCAATGCCACGTCATTGGTTTGGTCCGATGTGGTAATCCCACGTCATCAGCATGAAGGTGCGTTAGCTTAATCGTTTGAGAAAGGGTAAAACGTCCAAAATTGAGAGATTAGGAGGCAAAATGTCCAAAACTGAAGTTCAGGGGACAAAACGTCCAAATGTTACAAGTTCAGGGGACAAAAAGGGTATTAAGTCGAATAGATGGTGATTGTTGAATCACATTGATAAAAAAGTTGTGAAGATGATACCTGACAGAACGAATGTACAAGAGAATTTGAGTGCCAAGCTCATAGTCTACCATGAGGCACGGGAAGTCGTCTCCACATGGAACCATAAAATCACTGGGATTCTTAGCCACAATCAGCCCAACACCACCGGCGGCTCTCACGGCTGATTCAGCACTTATCACTGCAGCTACACCCACTGTATCGGCCAGTGAAGTAAAGCAGAGAACCACTTTGCCATTTACTGAAGTATGATTGAAAGAAAGGGAATCACATGCCCTACAACTCATAAATAAATACATCATCATCAGACTTAATAAGTTAAAAATATTCACTTGAGAAGGCAACGGAAATATAGTCTATATTAAGAAAACCATGTTACCCTGCTACTATCTCTGGGAAAACCAGATCAATATAACCAATTTCTTTCCCTGTATACAAGCCCTGACCCTGCAAGAACAAGCAAATTGTTTAGAAAACAAGACATATCAATGCTTAAAGGTAGTTAATATTGTTATACTTATAGCTACCAGTATGGTTATGTTATTCCCTAGAATGATTGGTGTGGGAAATGAGCGATCAAGTGTGGTGGCTGCAACAGCTAAGATCCAAGGTGCTGTGTTAATTACTGTTTTCGCATCCGGTCCACCATTTCCTGCTGCACAAATAACAGGAATACCCTTTGCTACAGCATGGAATGAACCGATGGCAATTCCATCGCGCTCATCTACTTCTGCAAACAAGGGAAATTGAGGTGGTCCAAGTGACACTGATAACAGATCAACTCCATCATGTATAGCTTCATCGAAGGCTTTCAATATATCAGCAGAAGAGCAATATAGCCCTTGTGACGTATTCCAGCACACTTTGTACATAGCAATACGAGCTCGGGGCGCCCCTCCTCTTACTGTTCCCATGGCAAGGCCTTTGTAGCTTGCATTAGCCACAAATGAGCCTGCAGCAACGGTAGACGTCGGAGTGCCATGGTTATAACCATCTCTAGGGGATATATAATCTGGGATACTGCTGGTGTTGAATGGCTGATATTCGTTTTCTGCCAGAAATCCATCGATGAAATACTTTGCTCCTATCAGTTTCCTATTGCAATCTGTGGTACCATTAAACTGCTGACCAGATTGACAATGCCCTTTCCACCGGGATGGAATTGGACCTAGGCCTTCGTCATTGAATATTGCTGATTCTGGCCATACTCCTGTCAATTGTCATCATTTTAAGGAGGATTGTCAAGCAAATATCAGTTTATACTAGTAGTAGTACTATACAAACAGGGAATTTTGAGAAGGATGACCTGTGTCCAAGAGACCAATGATAATTCCATCACCCATATTGGTATCGTTTAGAAGATTGGGCGGATAGTGAGAAGAGAGGTCAAGGTAATCCCATGTTCTTGTTGTCTGCAGCGAGTGGAAGCGATTTGGGATGACATGAACAACTCCAGGTAGCTCTAAGAGATGTTCATCATGAATCATCAGTAAGAATCTTTTAGATATTAGCTAAGGGTCAATTAATTTATCTTTTTTTTCCTTTAAATTTGGTCATCAGAATATTATAAGAGGAAAAATACAACCAAAGTGCTGTGAAATATAAAAGTACCTGATATTTGACGGGCTTGAAACTCAGTAAGCTTGGCTGCAAATCCAGAGAAGCCATGTCTATAACTGTAGACCATCGAGTCAATGGCACCCTCTTTGCTGCAAGATTAATAATGATTAAATACAGATTCATTATTTTAAATTACTTCTGAGTCACTAAATTGATAGCTAATAGATATATGTATTTAATTAAGTGAAATATTCAAAGTAATTTTCTGTCTCTTCAAGGGCTATACCTTCCAATAATTGATGCAAGCAAGTCATGGTGTGCCTTGGTGATGAGATTGGGGTCATCATGCTGCCTTTCACCCATATACACTATGTGAACCTAGCATTTGCATATTCCCAGGTAAGTGAAGTCAATTTAATATTAATAGTTTGAGGGAAAAAAAAAAATTCTGCTAAATTAAAACTACTTACTCTGCTCTCGGCTCTGACCGGAGTGACATATCTGTTTTCACCATTTAGAATCAACAAAAGGTTTACCAGCAAAAATACTGCAGTCCTATAGCTGCTATTTGCCACCAACAGACACCCCATTTTAATGAGTTTCTTTGATTGTTTGCTTGTTGCAGCAGAGTGAGATTGTATGGTTTTATTATATAAGCTTGATAGCTTCATTCTTAGATTAGACTTGATAATTCTATGGACTTTTGGAGCTGCCATTTTTGATGCTTCACCATATAAAACTTGACTCTTCAACATTTTTATTTTTCTCCTACCATTTTCCGCTGATACGACATTTAACATTTTACTATTTGGTATGCATTGACCAACCTAGGCTTTTCATCAATGGGAGAAAGACTTTTCTTGGAAATTAACAGAAGAATAAATTATTCTTTCATGTTGCTTCTTGCTTTGCATTGTATCATTCAAAGAATTCTAACATGGCATTTGATGAGATTCGATCTGCTGTTATATGCAAAAGCTCTGGCAATTTAGTTCAGAATGTGCAATGTTTGGTCTGCAAGCTAACTAACTGAGCTTCATTGTTTTGGGATTTAAGAGAGCGTGAGCGAAAACTATATCATGATCTTGAATACTTGAATGTTTACAAAATCAAATTGAAACTCATCTTTGGACTGAATTAACAATAAACACAGAAGTATAGATTACAATGAATTAATATTCATCAGCATAAGATTGTAAAAGCTCTGTTCTTACAGACAAGGGAATTCTCACAGCATGTATTTGATTAGTCCAAGTCAAGCTTCCAAAGAAATATCCTGTATTTACCTGGTGAGCTGCAGAGACTGTAACATGGAAGGAGATCTTCTTTATAGTAGAGTTGAAGACTAAAATATCAGGCCTTACCGTCACAATTACCCCGGTTGGAGGCTCAATTACAGCTCTGTAAATAGAATTAGGGGCTCCCACATTTGTTACTGTCCTGGTAAGAGTGACTGAATTTCTTAGACTTGAAATGGTTATGGATGGTACATTTACATCTAAAATGGAAGGCTTTTCGACCGGGCAGACAATAGCTTGCCCCATAAGTCTAGTGATGGCAGAGTTATTATAACCCATGGCACAAAGGTAATGAATGTAATCTGATGTGTCCATGTCATAAACTAGCCCAGGATCAGCTGCCCCATTTGGATTTACAATGCCACCGCCAAAATCAAATGGGTTAGCCGGTTTTTGAGGAGATCCCTCAGCAAAGAGTGGAAAACCTGATGCATCTTTTGTCCTTGCTGCAAT
Organism: Corchorus capsularis; assembly: GCA_001974805.1. Taxonomy (NCBI): domain Eukaryota; kingdom Viridiplantae; phylum Streptophyta; class Magnoliopsida; order Malvales; family Malvaceae; genus Corchorus; species Corchorus capsularis. The sequence continues at coordinate 80,442 of AWWV01010342.1, forward strand.
ATGTAGATATTAATTTTAAGTTAATCATATTTCTTGAAGAAACACTTTTGGTTAGTCATTGGTAACAGATTTAACAATGGCAATAGTACCAGTTGTGACAAGTGCAGATTTAATTGCTGCAGGAGACCATTCAGGATGTATTGCTTTGAGAAGTGCCACTATGCCTGATACATGAGGAGTTGCCATTGAAGTCCCTGAGTGTATCGCATATCCACCATCCATAACCCGGTCCATCTGAGAAGTAGCTGCTAATATGTTCACTCCCGGTGCAGCTATGTCAGGCTGTGCCCATAGAAATATTAAAAAGATGTTCACAAATATCACTTGGAAAGCAGAGTCTGGTAATTCCAATTTAAACTATGCTTCATACAGTCACAATGCTACTTAAAACAAAAATGGATGATAATCTAGGTATATAATCAGGTACCACTTGTTTGGAACCCAATTGAGCATAAAATTCTGATAACACTAAAGACATGAATATAATCTACCTTGAGAATTTCTGGTGCAATGGAGCTAGGCCCTCTTGATGAGAAAAATGCCACCTTAGCTGATACAGGCTTACCTAGAAGTGTTTTAGAAGGGCTCGATTTCACTGTAGGGGAACTGTGTACAGATAAACTGAGGATTACAAAGGAGTTTAGTAACAAAAACTGTGAGAAGTGAAATGAAAATGAAAAAAAAAAAGTTACTTGGTGGATCGAATGTAATAAAGTATTCGGGTGCCAATTTCATAGTCCACTTCAATGCATGGAAAGCCATCAGTGCATTCAACTAAGGCATCAGTTGGATTTTTGGCAATAATCAGCCCAACTCCACCTGCTTCTTTAACAGTTTCTGCAGCACTTCTTATGGCAACTCTACGGGTGACTGATGCAAAGCAAAGAAGCACTTTTCCAGCTACCAATGTCGAATTAAGTGACAAATCTTGGCATGCACTGCAAGTAAATAGTTAACTATCTTATATATGTGTTTATAGGCAATTTTCATGAAAAATGTCAGAAAGAAAGAAGAAAATTTCCCAAGTTTAAACGTCAGATATAGCTATACCTTGCAGAATTAGGGTCAAGCCCTGTGCCTTCTGGATATGTCAAGCCAGTAAAACCATTCACCTTTCCTGTAAAAATGGCTTGACCCTACAATTAATGTCACACAAATTAAGTCTTTTAATTGAAACTCTGCCTCAATTAATCAAATTTGCAATGCAATTGTTAATACCAAAAAGGTTTTGTTGTTTCCAAGCGTTATAGGTGTAGGAAAAGCTCGATCCATGGTACTCGCTGCAACGGTTAATATCCATGGTGCTGTATTCTGCACTGTCTGAGCTGAAGGTCCATCATTGGCAGCTCCACAAACAACAGTAATCCCCCTAATAACAGCATGGAAAGAACCTGTAGCAATCCCATCTCGTTCATCAACATCCGAAAATAAAGGTAATGAATACCCAATTGACAATGATAAGACATCAACTCCATCATGAATTGCTTCATCAAAGGCTTTCAAAATATCAGCTGATGAACATTGTCCACCTAGGACATTCCAGCAGACTTTATATATGGCTAACCGAGCACGTGGTGCACCGCCTCTTACTGTCCCGGGACTAAGGCCTTTGTAACTAACATTTCTTACAAAAGATCCAGTTGCTGTACTTGATGTATGTGTTCCATGTCCATTAGCATCTCTAGGTGACAAGAATTCGGGGTCTTCAGTTATATTTATCGGTTGTCCGTATTCAGCAAGAAATCCATCAATGAACCAACGGGCGCCAATGATTTTTCTGTTGCAGTGAGTTGATGGATTGAAATGGTCACCAGATTCACAAACACCCTTCCAACGGGATGGAATTGGTCCAAGTCCTTCATCACTGAAAGCTTTAGATTCTGGCCATATTCCTGTTTTGTTAAGGAAAAAGAAACTTATTGAGCTTTTTATATATATGTTTGACAGAAAGACAGAAATTTTTTTACCACAAATTACCAGTATCAAAGACGCCAATGATGACTCCATCGCCCATTTTGCTATTTTGAAGAATATTGGTAGGATAATGAGAAGAAAGGCCAAGGAAGTCCCAACTCCTTGTTGTTTGCAGCCTGTGAAGGCTATTTGGTATTACTCGAACAACACCAGGTAACTCTAAATGTGAACAATTGCATAAAAAAAGAAGAACATAAAAAGCAAGTTATTATTGTACTTTCTACTTATAGTCATCATTAACATGGCCTTTTGGGAATATTTTGTTTTCAACATGGCATTCAATTATATTTCAACAAAGTACCTGAGAGTTTTTGTGCCTGAGACTCTGTAAGCTTGGCTGCAAACCCTGAGAAGCCATGTCTGTAACTGTAAACCATCAACTCTGAGGCTACTTCCTTACTGCATCATGGTGAAATCCCATCAGAATTGAAAATTTTCAAGAGCATCTAATGAAAAATAACCCGTAATTAATAATTTGCTTGTTTTTCCCTGTTTTTTGTTGCTATATACCTCCCTACTACCGTAGCAAGCAAGTCATGATGAGAATCTGTTACTAGCTTGGGATCATCATGCTGCCTTTCTCCCAGATAAACAATATGAACCTGTTGATAAGAGTAAAACTTTGAGCACTAGTTCAGCAAGGAAGAAAAAGACATATAAACACAGAGTTTGGCTAATTTACATACATTGCTCTTGGCTTCAACTTTTGTTGGCATAAATCCTTGGCCATAAATCAGTAAGAAAACAAAAACAGTAACAAAAAATGGGTTTGGATTATTGCTCATACTGTTTCTTTATCCTTTTGACAAAAGATAAACAGAGAAAAAGAAAGGAAGTCTTATTGCTGATCAAATATATGAATCAAGAGCTGAAAATAACTTTGGAATATTGCAGACACTTTTGATCTTCAGAAAAAACCCAATATGGAAATCTCAATGGCTAATCCATAATATTGCAACATATATGGCCTAAATAAATTACTACAGCACTTTGTCTTGTGCTTGCAAGACTTGGCAAACTTAAAGTTGTGGGAAATCAGAAATGGGGGGAGCCCAATAGAAGTCAAACTTCACGCTGCTGTTTAACTTTTTCATTACTCTCGTTTCAATCAACTTTTTTTTTTTTTTCTCAACGATCATATCATGTAATTAATCAAACATTTCCAGAATGTAAACTTTGGTAAAAAAGAGAATTAATAATGTTCTCATTTCCCCATAGCCACTCACGTTAACCTCGCTTACCGTACACGCCGTGAGGGGGGAAGAAGAATTTAGCTTCATCAACATTAGAAAGTGTTGTCCACGCACTTATAACAGAAGCGACACATTTCGTTTCAGAATCAAATGAAATGTATGAAAACAGACGTTACGTTAATTAAAATAAAATGAAATTCATATACATGAAAAGAAAAAATAAAAAATACAGAAGAACACGTGTAGAGATTCGGAAAGGCAAATTTCCTTTCGAAATGCACTTTGAATTTTGCAAGGTGGGGGGTGCTCTGCTTGCCCTTGGCCTCATTCTTTGACATTCCCATTGGCACGAAGTATTCTGTTAGCAGACCAATAATAATAATAATAGTATAATAATAAAATACTAGTTTTTTTTTTTTTACTAAAGTTTAGGAGTAGGGTGGCTACCCCATTTCCAAGGCCAATACAAACCGCCGGATCTTTTGAATTTTCATATGCGGGTTTTTCGAAATTTACAGATCGTCTATTAAATGGGAGGCTGCGGTCAGCGGGATTCGAACCTAGATGGGGTGCACGAAGAATCCGAACCTTAACCACTTGTGTCAACTCCTATTGGCAATAAAATACTAGTTGACTTATTCTAATTATGTGCCGAAAGTTGAACTAAACTTCATTACCACTTTAATTAACCCTGCATGACATGGAAATTGGGCTTCGGTGTGAAAGACAATGACTAAACCCTAGCATTAGCAACATTTTCTCAATCTGATTCTCATCTAATCAATGTTGGGTTTTCTTACAAGAAATTCATGATATGATCTATGAAAAAAAAACAAAACAGGGAACTTGGTGTCTTCATGATGCAAAACTTTCCAATCAGGTAATTAAATGACAGTCATTAGTAGCAATTAGCAGATGACCAAATTGAAGTGAAAACTAAAGCAAAACATCTTTCTCAGCCCGCCATGTCCGAAAAGTCAGAAGTCCACAGATATCAGGAATATTAAGGCAGGGCAATTGGAAATGGTCCTCAATGGCCTTTCTAGAGATGCACAATTTCTTCATCTTAATTAATTAGATCCTATCCACAGAGATAATTAGTATATATTAAAACTTGCTTCTTTTTTTTTCTTTTTGGGAATCGTTTACTTTTGAATGGTTCACATTATTATGTTACTAATAGATTGTTCGATGCATTATTATTATTGAACCTTTTTTTTTTTTTTTGTGAGTGGCATTATTATTGAACTTCAACCACGTAATAAAATGGGATGTGATATCATCAGCTTTTTATAGCATACAAATTTAAATTTAATCACAAGTTGGTGACAAATACTGCATGATAATATATATATGTTGACAAATCAAATAAATTATTTAAAAAGTTAATGTGTTAAATCAAAGTCAACTTTATCAAAGAGAACATGTACATATATATAAAGTTTGATTGATATTGTCTATCTCCAAGATTTCCTTACATTATTTGTAAGTTGCAAAGTATATATTTCAGGATTAATGATTAATCACAATTAGCCACGAGAGAGGGATTTGCATGGATTTTTCTCTCGTCAACCTAGCTAGTAACCTTGGTCTATATATATGCAGCAAGTTTACTATATGTTTGTTGTGTTGTGTTATATGGATGGAGAAAAATTTTGGCATTTTACGACAATCTTATTCAATTTCACCCTTTTGAAAGGAGAAAGGAGAAGGCCGGCCCATTGAAGGGGTCTCTTTTGTTTCGATTGAACTTAAAGGCCCAATTAGAGCACCGAATCTGGGTTTAAATTGCAACGGCGTCGTTTTAGACCCCCCGATTAGGCTTTGAAGTTGTCACATCCAAAGTCGTGGGCCCATTTATCTGTCCTATATTGTTGTATTGTACCCATAGTTGCAGTTGGTCAATCATGCTCTGAAACCCAGGTCCAGAAATTCCTGGAATCATTCATCAAATTTATGCACTCGCACAAAATTTTTATCCTTACAAGTTGCCCATGGAGCTCCCCACCTCCCCCTCGTTAGTTCCAGCAATGGGCGAAGGTTACAACCTAATTAATTAGTCTCTAAGTCCAGATTTGCTCTTGTTGATCACCATTAGATTTGGGCCCAAGGTCTATTGGCCAAATAAGTCCCAAGTCTCTAAATAGCCGAGGGATAATGCTCTATGATGCTTACCATGTGATATCAAACTCAAAACTCACTCACAACATTGAAAGTGGATCTTATGTTTCAATTTACTTTCTCGGAACTCAATATGCTCACTATGTGATATTCGATTATTCAATTTGCTCTCTTGCAGGCCTTCCTCGGAGTTTGATGTTGATCCTCAATATTATTTGGCATCAACAGCTCTCATGCTGATTCTGTTTTACCATTGTTTTTGCATAGTTCTTGGCTGTCATCACAAATAATTATGGTATCCTAATCAATCATTTCATCATCTGCTTATTAGTTATTATATCACTAACCTTATTGCTCCTAAATTTTCCATCATCATTAAAGTTCAATCCTAAATTCATCATCAAGATTTAATCTTCTCACCTAAATACATCAAAACCAAATCTATATGGTTAAATGAAACATACTTTAAAACAGTTGGATAGAATCATCAGAATCAGAAGACAAGGGAATGGGGATAATTGCATTAACTTTCATTTAAGAAAAAAAAAAAAAAAAGGAAAAGAAAACAAATGTCTCATGTTCAAGTTATTTGCAACTGATTTTTTCAGAATTTTTTACGATGATTGTTATTACAATAAGTTCATGTTTTTGGAACAAAATCTGGAACCAATTAAACCAATTGATTTGATCACGTCTTGTTGTCTCTCAGTACACTGTAGCATGCGGGAGAAGATGCGCACCACCGGCACCGTCTTTGTGTCTGATTTTGACACGCTGTCATTCATGGGACCATTCTGTCCTTTACTTTTCCCTCTATTTACTAATTTTCACCCCTCACCTTTTTCAGCTTCCTGCCTTTCTGGCTTTTGGCTGTTTTAAATTTTGAATTTTTTCCCCATAAAGTTATGCTACAGGACAACCTCTCTGTAATTCGTTTCACCTTTTCACTTCGGACCAAACTACCCCTCTTTCTGCTTTTTATTTATTTATATATTTCTAAGTTGGCATTTCTAATAATTGGAAAAATTTGCTTTCCTTTTTACCTTTTTTTTGTTAAGTACTCCTCCTAATTAAACAAATATTAGTATATTTTTTAACATGATTCAACAGATACATGCATTTATAGAATCATAATTAGCACAATTATATAAATAAATGTCCAAAACTCATCATTTCACAAACCCAATTTTATAAAATATTCTATTTGTTTTTTATTTAAGGAATATATATGATTGAATTCCATTAAGACAAACATATGTATGTCTTAGCTAATGATGATTCATCATTGCCACATTTTATAGGCATTTTGTATTTATACTCTTATTCTTTCAAGCAATATATAGTATGATTTCTATATGGACCACTCCAATATTACATGTTACATACATGCCTATCATGATTCTTTTCTCTTTTTTTTTTGGGGGGGGGGGGTTAAAAATGATTCTTTTCTTTATCTTGCTCTATTTAACTTGAATTTTTTTAATAACTCTATTTAACTTGAATTAAATGATTATTATTTCATACATGTAAACCTTAGATATTATAAGCATTTTTGAAATAACACATGTTCTGAACTTGAAGTTTTGATCTAGTGACAAAAGGCTCAAAAGTTCACTCGGATGGTAGGGATTCGAATCCTTACCCTCAACATCCCCCTTTAATTGTAATGTTCCCAATGTAACAAAAAAAAAACATTGTTTGCAAAGTCTAATTTGGATACTAATATATACAAGATAATAATTATGATGTGTATACAAGATAATAATTATGATGTGTATGAGATAGTAATTGTAATTTATAGAGCAATTTGCAGTACTTCTTTTTTCTTTTAGGATAAATAACAATTTGCAATTTACACTTCTTAGCATTTGATTATTCTATATGCTTTGTAGATCAGCATTTAGTAGCTAGTTTACTATATTTGGAATAATAACAAAAGTTAACATGTGTATTATATCACGGGTAGTTGGAAGTTTTTTCTTTGTTGATTAATTGCTTGTTAAGGTAAAAACAAGCATTTTACTTTAATATACTTCTTAATCCTATTTTCTATTATTGCCAAAAAAAAACCCTATCTTCTATTGCAGAGTTATGGAATTAATGAAATTGGGATTTAAAAACTGGAGCCAGATAGATACAAACACATCGAGCCCCTAAATTTTGAACTGACTTTGTCAATTTAGTTTAGCTTAAGGAATTAGATATGATAGTAACTGGCTGACTAAGGCCCCCTCTAGATAAAGCATTTGCCTAATTATATCAATCAACAACATAAATTGCAAAATTTGCATCAGATTGCTTCATATTGTGGCAATAAAAATTGATTAAAGCAAGCAAAATTGCTTGATTTGGCTGGAATTGTTGGTTGGGAGGGCCTGAACTAGTATTCAAGTTCTTGCAATATGAACCTTGAAAGAATGCAAGTTATTACTATGAGAAAATATGGCAAGAATTTTTAAATCTGCCCCACACTTTCTACCTGAGAATATTTAAAGATGGGTATGAGGAAGAAAGGAAAATAGCTACCTAACATAACTATAATCCATTAAAAAATTTCAGGCTCTTCATCAAGGAATAATTATTATATATATCCTAGGAAAAAATTCCATGTAAAATAAATACTTAGTATGATATATTAAATTATTTTGTTTAACTGAAGAAGAAAATTAGGTGGTTAATTGTCCAAAAAGGCAAAGAAAATAAATTAACTTGAAATACAAGAGGAAAAGGAAAGAGGGGTATTGTTGGAAGTTTATGGAGTTGTCGTGACTTTTGTCAAAAAATAGTATTATTTTTTTCTTGTAAGAAAACAAAACAACGAAATGGAGCATAAAACATTAAACATAATTTTAAAAAAAAAGCCGGCCCACTCTCTGTCCTGGCGATTTTGATTGGGTCTGAGAGAGAGCTGAGAAAGCAAGAAAAGAAAGAGAACTCCAACCTCCATTGGTGCCAAATTTGAACACAAATCCATTTCAATTCCTGTCTGTTTCAGTTTTCCAGGAGCTGTTTCGTTGTGGTTGTTGTTATTATTGCCTGTTGCTGTTAAGGCTTTCTCTCTCTTCCCCTTGATGGGTTCTTCTTTGTGACACTAAAAAAAGTTTTTGAGAGAGATTAAAAAGGAGGAAGCTTCCTTTAAGCTGAAGCTCTTTTAATTAAAACTACTTTTCTGCAATGGGTTTTAGTAGACCTCAAAAGCCTGGCAATGGAGTTTCTACCAGATGGGTTTCTCTCTTTTGCATTGCCAGCTTCTTCTTGGGTGTTCTTGTTGTCAACAGGTTTTTCTTTTCTCTCTCTTCTCTGAGTGTAACGTGCATGATCAAGATCCTTGTTTTGAAGTGAAGAATTTTAAGATTTGCTTTTCCTTAATAGTGGATTGTTAGAAGCTTTTAACTGTTATTTCATTTCCTCGCTATCTTCTTCCTGTTGTGTGTTTACATGTTGGTGGGATCTTGCTGAGTTGATACAGAATTATGAGGCAAAATGCCTGTTTCTGAATTGATTTGGCTCTTAGTTTGCTGGATTTATGATTCCAATTGTTGAAATCAGTGTCCTGCACTGTCTTTTTGCTATCATCCTTAGGTGGATCGTGTGAATGATTTTGAATGGTTTTGAACTTGTTCATGAGATTGCATTTGGTCGGTTGGAAGATGCATGAATCAGTAAGAGGTCTGGTTGACACTTGAGACTACCTAGATTTGGAGGTCTAATTATCCAGCTTGCCATGCACTTCAATTGCTCTGCAGTAGCTCAAATAGGCTAGAGCAGATTTAGTATGCCTGACTCCGGAAAATACTGGGATTAATCTCATTGGGTTAGTTTTTTATATTCTCAGTATGAGGAGTATGTACCGGAGCTGGGATGTTTGAAAAGGTTGATTTTATACCCTGGTTCAATAGCTAGGAGATGGTTAGGAACTGAATATTGGTAATAGTAGGGGGTAGATATTATAAAAATAATCAATGTAGATAATAGGAAGATGGTGCCAGCTAGTGAAAGAGATATTCTTGAAGAATGCTTTTGGATTATAAGAGAATCTGGTTCTTCTTGAACTTGACCTTTAAACTTGAGCTTCGAGTTGTCGTTTGATGTTAGTGCTTCTATGCCTGACAGCTTTACCAAGGTTGCTCTTCTCAATTTATCATTTCTTTTCTTTAGGTGTCAAACTTTCGTCTCACCAATTGCATTATATCAGTGCTGTGGTTTCTTGAAAGGTATCTGTCTCTTTAGTTCAAATCCCTGGTGAAAGTGGGATTTCAGTCCTAGGTTCCCTTATGTTGCTGGTCTGCATTTCCTAATTCATTATGTTATTGCAGTTGTTTGCTATTGATAGTTTTGTTCGTGTTGACTAGTGGTGTTTGACTCTCTCTTTCTCAAACAGATTTTGGGCTATTTCTGATCCAGTCAACATGGATGAGGAGGCTTCTTCTGTACAGAAACATCAAAGAAAAGAAGTTCATCCCATGGTTAATTGTGATAAGGCATGTTTATATTACATAGTTGTCATCAGCTATATTTCATGCAAAGAATCCTGATGATATATTGATTTTGTTTATATTTTAACAGGATGCTTCTGTTCAGGCAGGTGATATTCTTTCTCAAGTTTCACAAACTCATGATGTAATTATGTAAGTTTCTATGTCTTGCGGCAGAACTCTATGATAGGTTCTGGATTACTTTTCCAATCTATCAATAAATTTCTTACATCTATATTGTTTTTATTTTTGAAGCGAATGCCCAAAGTAACTATCTTGGGTGTCTAAAATGTGTTTAGAACTTAAGATGGTTCACAAGATGACAAGATACTTTTTCCTTTTTCTTTTATTGCACAACATATGATCCATTTAATATTTTCAGGACATTAGACAAAACAATATCCTCGTTGGAGATGCAGCTAGCTGCTGCTAGAGCTGCCAAAGCAGATAGTGAAGAAGGATCTCCAATGGTTACAAAATCTGGAACTGAGAACTTGAAGGAGCGCCCGAAAGTTTTCTTCGTAATGGGAATTATTACTGCATTCAGCAGTAGAAAGCGAAGAGACTCAATCAGGGAAACTTGGATGCCCCAAGGTTTGGTTCAATACTCTCTTGACATTCTATCCTGCTTCCTCTAGTCAATTGCTTATACTTTGAGGTTATTGTTCTTAGGGGAGGAGTTAAAGCGGTTGGAGAAAGAGAAGGGAATTATAATGCGCTTTGTCATAGGACACAGGTAAATTCAGTTGAAAGATTGAAGCATTTAACTTCCACATGCTAATTAGCTCCTCTTGTTTGATGAAACTCACTGTATTATGTGGTTTACAGTGCATCTCCAGGTGGCGTTTTGGATCGTGCTGTTGATGCTGAAGAAGAGCAACACAAGGATTTCTTACGCCTGGTATGCTTCTGTTTGCTTGCCTTGGAGCAAGTTGATGATTGATGAATCATCTTCTCTAACTTTGGTTTATGATACATTTGTCTTATAGTAAAGCTAGGTGCCTGATATTTGTAAGTGATTTCTGTCCAAAGAATAAAATGTATAACTAGAGACTAGAGTATGGACTTCAGCACTGATAAGCTTCACCCACACAATGTTTAAAAAGTTCTACCTGCTCTTCTTGTTCTTTTCTTAATAGTTGAAGTAGTTCTAAAAGTTATCTTGATGAGAACCTTGGGTGCAGATACGTTAGATAGTCATCAGTGTTTAGACATGAAGCAGGACTTAGTGGTTAACTAAGCAGGAACTTTTATTCTCAAGACAAGACATTTGATGGATTTCAATCATATACAAAAAGAAGAGGTATCATATGTTTCTATGAAGCTTACATCCAATTGCCTTCTGTTTTGGCAGAATCACATAGAAGGTTACCATGAATTGTCATCAAAAACCCAAATATACTTTTCCACAGCTGTTGCCAAGTGGGATGCTGACTTCTATATCAAAGTTGATGATGATGTACATGTAAATCTGGGTTAGTGTCTCAGCATTAAGTTTTCTGACGCCTTCATTTCTTTGTTAATAAATGTGTATAAGGTTTACTAAGTTGATATGGAATATTTTGCAGGTATGGTGGGTTCTACACTGGCTCGCCATAGATCAAAACCCCGCGTTTATATTGGTTGCATGAAATCTGGCCCTGTTCTGACTCAGAAGTAAGGATAAAATTTCTGTGAATTTCCAATTATAACAACTTGTGATTCCTTTTCCACCCATAGTTACCTCTTGCTCTTGTGCACAGAGGAGTTAAATACCATGAGCCTGAATATTGGAAATTCGGTGAGGAAGGCAACAAGTATTTTAGGCATGCAACTGGACAGATATATGCAATCTCCAAAGACTTGGCCACCTATATCTCAGTCAATCGGTAAAACCTTTTCTGCAAACAACATTTTACTAATGCTATTTCTCTTAATGATATTTTGTTAATTATATGTTTGTTTTTTGTATAGGCACATACTTCATAGATTTGCAAATGAAGACGTCTCTTTGGGTTCCTGGTTTATTGGTCTCGATGTTGAGCATATAGATGATAGAAGTCTCTGCTGTGGTACTCCCCCTGGTAAGATAGTTGCCATCATGCTTTCCTTATATGCAGCTTTCTAGTTCCATGATTTGATAGTTTGACTTATATAATTATCTTGTTGAACCAAAACCAATTCCGGTAGCTTTGGAAACTGCATTTGTTATTCATTAAGTCATTCATCCCTGCTTTCTATAAACTTGACATAGGAGTGCATAATCTTGTCATGACAATGTTTTAACTTTCATTATAGATTGCGAGTGGAAAGCTCAAGCCGGGAATCCATGTGCTGCATCATTCGATTGGAGCTGCAGTGGCATTTGCAAGTCTGTGGAAAGAATGGAGGAAGTGCACCAGCGTTGCGGGGAGGGTGATGAAGCCATCTGGCATACCAGTTTCTGAAAAAGAGCATACCATCAACTAACCTTGTTGTAAAATATAATTTGTGTATGTTTTGATCAATGCCTGTGCTCCAAAACAACGCCTTCTGCCCCGATTTTTGCCTTTCAATGCCTGGGGATAGTTGGTAACATGATTAAATTAATTACTGCACATATAGATTCTCATTTCAAGGAAGAAAAAATGAAAATATCTTAGTTTTTTGAGTGTCCTTCCCTTCAGCTGAAATTGATAGTAGCAGGTTGGCATTGTTGTACAAAATGTATTTGAACTCTGAAGCACACATTATATGGTTAGATCAAAAGCATTTAAAATGGGGCTGCAACAAAGCCCAATCATCTTTGATTGGCGGACCCACTTGGGCTTGTTTGGTGGAAGAGATTCTTTTTTGGGCCCAGCAACTGCTATTTTTGAAGTTTTGATGTTAGGCTTCGACGATGTTGACATGACCAAAAGTCACGGCCCTCAGTTGGAACTTGTTGATCAATCAAAGTTAAGATGGGGCAGCAAAGGGGACGGTCGGAATATTATTTAAGTTTAATTAATCAAAGCATATATTCTAGATTGTTTATATTTATGACCTTCCAATCCCACGATTGGACGTCATGTTTTTGATAAGATCGACCCATCATCTCTCAAAATTTGAGTACCCTTTGATGGGGATTTATCACCAAATCCCTTTTCTAAAGCTTGAGAGGCTTAGAATGAATTGCAGATTATCTTTCTAATGGGTAACTTAAACAAGAAAAATAACCCTAACTTGTTAATTTTTCCAAAATTATAGCATAGTATGGTACCCATTTTCCATGTGCTAAATTTTAATTTCACAGTTAACCCAAAGTCTGAAATAAAACCAAAAATGAAAAGAAAAGAAAAGAAAGAAAAACCCATTAAACGTGTATATTATTGTTTGGTCCTGGAAAATGAAGGGTAAGTTTTTGTTTTCTGAGGTCAGTGTTGCAGCCAAATTTGTACGCAAACATAATCACAAATCGAAAGAGGTTTTATCGTTAGAATCCAATAAACCCATCATGATCAATCTCAAGATTCGAATATCTTTCCTTAGGAAAATGATATTACATGAAAGACACATTTTAAAATGGACCATCGTTTATTTCAATGATCACCACAAAATTTTCACGTTCAAGAGTCTGCTTCCTATATTCAAAATCACCGTCAAGCAAACCCTAATTTCAATAGCCTTCAAAAGTCCTTGAGATCATCGGTGTAATAATGAAATATAATTGGAGGGTCAAACTTCATGACAAATTAGGCAGTTGCGGCTGTTCATATTGCATGTACCAAACTTCTTTCCCATTCCATTATTTTCAAAAGAGCAATGTTACAAAAATTGTGACAACGTGAAAAAAGAAAACAAAGAGCATTTCGGGGCTGGGACCCAAACAACACCTAAATCAAGTTCCATAAGAAGTATAATTTGCATGTGAAAAGCATGGTTGTTTGTTTTTTCAAGTGTTTGATGAAATTCGTAGTATACTCGGAGAGATGTGTCATGTGTCTAGTGGCTATAATTTAAGGGCCATATATAGCACTCGTGTATTAACTCATAAAGTCAATAAGGAGAGTCCCACTTTCTAGTTCCAAATCGTGTGCCTTTAAAAGAGAAAAGCGCATGATTTTAAAATGTAAATGCAGTTGGTGAATTGACAACAATGCTTATACTAAATTTTGAGTAGTGGTCGGTATTTATATGGGATACCATTTTCTAAGCTACATCTCTTAGGCTTCCTTTGTTTGCACGGTCAGTTAGGCCAAAAGCACATTCAACTTGCTGCAGCATTTTCTTTCAGCAAAGATAAGATGAAATGCAATCAAAAGCAGTCACATAAGATATGTAATCGATCGACAACCATCATGATTTTCATCAAGTTTGCACGTTGCGGTCACAAGCCAAAAAAACAGCTTAAAAATATTGTTACACCATCCAAACAAAGGAAGCCGACTATTACTACATTTTTCTTAGTTTAGTACAAGCATTTCGATAGTCATATTGCTTCTCGATTAATTCGAGATTCAACTGACATTGGACATGAAAAATTCTCTGAGTGACTAATTTTTACCATTCAATAATATACTTAAAAGTCAAAACTTTGTTTAAGAATACTAAATTCTTTACGCTTGACCTCACATACGTTAATAACGATTAGTAATTTTCTTTTTTTGGTCTTGGAGGATTAATTTGAAGTAATCTTTTCGGTGATAGTTACATGCTTAAGCATGTACAAAAAGCTTTGGCATAAGAACCGTAGCCTTGTCTATATAAAGTTAAGCAGTCTTATTAAAATTTGAAATTTAATCACTTTGCAAAGTTCCAAACCCAAAACGAAAGAAAGAGAAGAAAGAATAGTTTAGAAAGATTCAAGTCAAGTGTGTTGAAGTTTTAAATAATATTGTTTGGGTTTAATCACTCTTAATTAAATTGACCAAAAAATAAGTCATAAAAATGACACAAATTAACAAGCACAAGTGCACAACTATTTGGTGGTTCTTGCCTTCTTGGTCTCCGGCCGAGTGCATTTTAGTCAGATGGTGACTACCTAACAATCGAGTTTGTATTTTCAGATTATAAAATTTGCTTTGTTTGTACAGTCAGAAACAAGCAATGTTAATCCGCGTACTGCTGATTAATTCAAGTGTTGAAGTCAATTTAATTGCTTGTTTATTTTAAAGACATTATAATTAATTAATTAATTCAATATGGATAGTGTTAACAACTTATATATATATATATATATATATATACTAAATTAATAAATAAGATTATTTGAAAGAGGCCAACACTAAACTTTCCTTCGAAATTTTAGTCAATTCTTGTCTATTGTCGGTGGCATGGCTTTCCCTTCGTCACAATTACTATATTATTACTAGCAACTAGTAATATAGCGTCTATATATATAAGTATATATATTAATCATTTAGGTTAATTTGTCTAATATTAAATTGGCATTAGTTTATTAATCTATGAGGTTTTTTACCAATTATTTTTCTTCAAGTTAAACAGTAACCTTGAATTTTTGAATTTTTTTTTTTCAAAGATTTGAATGGTTCTATCAGGATTTTATTTTATAGCTCTTTAAATTTACCTATGGCAACATAATTTTACTTCTGATTTTTCTCTCTTTTAGGGTACATGCTATAAGGTTTTTGTCTTTTCAATGCTCTTGACTGACTCACATGATATCATGTTCTATTCGAAGAGTGAGATTGAAATGGCCAAAGCTCTCATCAAAAATCAAAAGCACACCATTACCTATGACTAAAACCAAATTAATGACCAAAATTGTCTACCCTTTTGTAATTTAAGATTAATTCATGGTTTGATTTTTTGAAATAAATCCTACTTGCATTATTCATAATTATATGCAGTATGAATCTACTAAAAGTATTTAAAAAAAACACTCGCCAATTGCCATGCATTTTGAAGAATTTATATTTCAAAACTTGAGAAAGAAAATTAAACAAAGACTACTATAAAAATAAGAGAAAATATCAACCTTGAAACAATTGAGGACGAAAATTCTATTACTTTTTGTTTGACTTGAATATAAATTTTGCATGTAATTCAAATGCACTAAACATGTTTGATCATATTAAACAACAGATTAACTTAATAAAATACTAACCCATACTTGAAAAATAAAATTATTTAGATCCCAATCAACTATAGAAAATTCAAGTACTCCATATATATATGGTGTTGAAAAGTAAAGTAAAACGAGTATGTGTACGGCCGCATATGGGACATTAGGGGAAAATTAAAAAAAAAAGAAAAAAAAAATGCAAGGTCAGCAACAAATGTGAAAAATGAGGGAACGCGGCGACCACAAATTCTGAAACTCAAAGTCTCGACTCCTTTATATAAATACAAAGGACTCTCAGTTTTATATGCCAATAAAATAAGCAAAAGCCAAAGCATATGCCTTCTCAGCAACAGCCAACACTGCCCATTGCCCATTAGTGCCAAACCAACCAACAAGCATTTATTTATTTATAAACAAGAAAAAAAAATTATAAAATCTATCTATACTAAAAAAAAAATCAGACGTATTTATCCATTTTTGCCCATTTATTAACCAACATTTGCCCAAATCTTATTCTTCCCTCTTTGTCTTTGGCCAAAACAAGATAAAATTTTTGTGCTAAGAGCTCTAAAATAGTAGAAAAGTAAATTGAAAGTTTATATTAGTTTCCAGGCAAAAATTAAAATTGCAAAGTATATTCTGAAAGAGTCTGAGTTCTGTTGTTTTATGGGCCTACGGTAATCCAGGCAACACGACTCTCTACCGCTTATCACGAAATCCTTATCCGCAATCTCTTCAGCACTCGGTTGTCTTCTTTCTCCTCTTTCTGCAATTCCCATATCTTTATCTCTTCACTCTAATCATTCCCTCTTCTTCCTCTTATTTTTATTTATTATTCTTCTTCTTCTTCCTCCCCATAGTACCCTTCTCTTTTAAAATCCCCTGTTCTCTGTTGGGGGGTTTTTCATTTCCGGGTTTGGTTTTGGGGGTTTCGTTTTTTTTTGCCCCTTTTGCTTTATCTTCAAACAAACCCTCGAGTAATCGCTGTGCTTAACGCTTACTCTTTCGATTCTATCGAGGGTTTTTTATTATTGAGAAGATGGGGTTGGTTTCGGTTTTTGTGGAGATTTTGAGGAAACCCACAATTGGGGATGTGTTGAGCGAGTTAATGATGTTTATAGCTCCTATATGGGTGGCGGTAATAGTTGGTGTTTTGGTTGGATGGGCTTGGAAGCCAAAGTGGGCAAATTTAGGCAGAGAAATGTTGGTGGATTGTTCTGGTTCTAAGGATTCAGCTCCTGCATCTTCTGAGTCTTCTTCTAAAGGTTTTGGTTCCATTTCTAGCTTGAATTTGGTCAAGTTTCAGTTGCCTAGTTGTATCTCTTGGATTACGGATGATGGGGCTCACAAGGATTCTTTTTCTTCGCCACCTACCGTCGATTCCGATTGCAGGTTTGCAACCTTATCACTTGCTTTCTGTATTGTCTTCATTTTTTAAGAATAAATTAGCCTTTTTGATTGGATAGCAATTAGGATTTTAGGGAAACTATCAACCATGTTAGGAGCTGAAAATTTTCTCATCTGAATAGTTTTGAAAAGTTAGTTTTGGGACTATGTTATTTGTAGTTGTAATTGATATATGAGATAAGAATGAAATAGGAATTGGGACTATATGTATCTGAAGGGGGAAATGGGACCATACTTAATTGTGCTAATGGTTAATGTTTGTGTAATTGGGCAGTTCATCACGGAGTAAGAAGGAGGAACAAACGGGTTTTGTCACAGATGAGGATTTAGAGTATTTGTGTAAATTAGTTGAAGAAAAAGATGGAGGTCCTGCTTGGATTCAGATGATGGATCGCTCTACGCCAACTATGGGCTATCAGGCTTGGCGAAGAGATCTTGAGGTATGTTTATCATAGTCAATACTTTAGTTCTCTATACTAGTGAAATTAAAACCAATTTACAAATGACCATGCTTGTGGGTTCTATGCTCTATGTAAATTGTTTATTATGGTATTGCATCGTTCTGGTAATATATTCTGTTGATTGAATTTTTCTTCTGTTCTTCTATAGACTGGTCCTCCACAATATCGTAGCCGGACTGTTTTTGAGGATGCCACTCCTGAGATGGTGAGGGATTTCTTTTGGGATGATGAATTTCGAATGAGGTGGGATGACATGATTGTTAGTGCTTCAACTAAGGAGGAGTGCCCCACCACAGGGACCATGGTAGTTCACTGGGTTCGCAAGGTTTGCAAAACATTTTCTACTTGTTTTGTTTTCTGTTTATATTGATTGTTGCATATCATCATTTTCTAAAGTGTACTTTACTGTGCAGTTTCCCTTCTTCTGTAGCGACAGAGAATACGTGATAGGTCGTCGGATTTGGGAGTCTGGGCGGTTCTATTACTGTGTTACTAAGGTAATAATACTTCCAATTCTCTGGTTTACAGGGTTGATTGGAAGTGGAGACGTTAACGAGCAGATCCTATTTTGTCTTTCTAGGCTAGGGTATCAACCCCCTTTTCTTATTCTGTTTAACTGCCTCTATAGTGAGCAATGACTTAAGGAAAACCATTGTTTAGATCATATGTTAGTTTTTTTTCTATCCATCCCTTTTATCTTTAGAAGGTTTTTATGTTTGGCTACAAAGATGGCGAATGGTTCTAACTTAACTACGAAAAGAAATTATGTAACATTATTTCCTAAGCTTTGAACTGCATTAATTTGATAATTTCTGAATCTGCATACTGTTTGGAATTTTATGGTTCAACTCAACTGAGTCCTATAGCTTGATAATAGGCTGATGACTATAATATGTCATGATAGCATCATCTTTCCCATCTGTTTTAATGTAGTTAAGCTTAGAAGTTAACCTTTTTGCATGTTTCTTCACATTGCAGGGAGTACCATATGACTCTGTGCCTAGGAAAAACAAACCCAGGCGCGTAGATTTATACTATTCAAGTTGGTGCATCCGTGCAGGTATTGGACTTCACATCATGCATTTTAGTTTTGAAATTGGTTTTCATTTATTCTTGTGCTTCTATGAAGTTTGGAACTTGCACAGAAGAGAAACTAGTTTTAGTTTAGTATACTAAGATTAAAGGAAGGAAGAATATCTAAGTCTTCCTTTAGATATACATCAGTTAAGTTCTTAAAACAGTAATCTAAATGCCAGTCGATAATTTTGTATATGTTACATGTCAAACAGTTGAATCAAGGAAAGGGGATGGTCAGCTGACAGCATGTGAGGTGTTGCTTTTTCATTATGAAGATATGGGTATTCCATGGGAAATTGCAAAGCTTGGAGTCAGGCAAGGCATGTGGGGAGCTGTGAAGAAGATTGACCCTGCTTTACGGTTATATCAGAAGGAGAGAGCAGCCGGAGCACCCCTAACACATTGTGCTTTCATGGCTCAGATTAACACTAAAGTTAGTGCAGACTACCTAAGATCCTTGGAAAGCAGCAGTAATAATGATTCATCAGAGCTTGAAACGCATAATTCATCCGAGAAACCAACGGGGAGGAACATTCCCAAACTTATAGTGATTGGTGGGGCGGTTGCCCTTGCCTGTAGTCTTGATCGAGGGCTCTTGACCAAAGCTGTTATATTTGGAGTAGCCCGAAGGTTTGCAAAAATTGGAAGGAGGTTATGATTCTCAGAATATCTTTTACAATCATCCCAAGGATGCCAGTGAGCAAATTGCCACTGCAATGAGGTGAGATGTTACCCATGGAAGAATCATGAAGCTTCTCACTTGCCCGCCTTTCAAGGATGGAAGTTTGGAGGAGGTTGCCTTAATTTCTTTTTCTTTCATTTTCTTATCCAGTGAAATAGAAAAAGATCAGATAGCTAGATTTTTTTTTAATGGCCATGTCAACAAAGGATCTCATGCTGCAAAAATAACAGAAATCGAGTTTCCTTTCTTGTTCAATTGCTCATCTATATTAGTTATTCGTTTTTCACACTTGATTATAGCCCTCAAGAATGTTTCTGGAAGCATGGGATGGAAGGACGAGTCAGGTAGATTTTACTTGAAAGTATCTCTTACATAAGCAGTTAGCCGTTTGTAAACGGAACCTGATGAAGTGATGATGACAACTCATTGTTAGCGGACAATTCATTCTTGAACAGAAATCTTGTGCCCCTCTTGAGATTAGTTATGTTTCATCTCAAAATCATGCATATGAAGTGGAGGACAGTTATCCTCCATTCATCAATCCCCTGGAGGTTACGTGACCAGATCGGTTGGGTTGATTAATATCCACCACTTGCATTAAAAATGTTATATTAGGGTTAGGGTTGCCATTTGGTTATGAATGTGGTGTGGGTAGGAAATGACCATAATTGGATCATCCAATAGAGAAAAGGGCCAGGCAGATCCCACCAAACTACACCATGCCAATTTATCATGGGTTGAGCCATTGGACTGGCCCAGCAGCCCTAGTGTCATAGTCGATTAAAAAGAAAGAAAATTTAGGATTAGTAACATGATAGGACTGACAACTAGAACTAGTTGCTAAACATGAGCAGTTGCAAATTGATTATAATTTATAACACCTGCCCTGCCCTGCCCTGCCCATGCCATGATACAATTATAATCTGCAAGTTGCTTAGACTTGTTCCATTCCAACCGTGTATTTTTTCAAGGTTCGTGATGAATCTGATTGTAGGACCCCTGCTGCCAAGCTTCTGCATATTCTCAGCCGCAATGCCCCTGATTTGTAATTTTTGTATTATTTTCTGATAGCCCAATCATCATTAAAGTTTTCAGGAATTTCTTTACCCTATCTCTGTTTCTCCTTGCTTATGAAACTCATCAAGAAGGTTGTCCTTGTTGAGTTGGGAAAAGGAATATGTATAAAACATAGAACAAAATAAGGCATATAATTTGAGGTTTTTTAAAATTTCTATTCCAAAGAGCGGTGTCATCATCGCCAAGTTTAGGGCAAGATGATGAAATTTTGTACTATTTGAGACAAAGGAACAAGTCAATTTCTTTGATCCTCTCTTAAAGGCAAGAGATGAACAAAAACTGAAGAAAATATCAAAACTTTGTATCCAAGTTGATGGATAAAGCAAAGACCCAATTTGAGCAATGAATTGAAGATGAAATAAAAGAATATCAATTAATCAATTAAACTTCCAGATTTGTATACATACACAGCATATAGTATATGAATTAGTTTCTAGTTAGAAAAGAAAAAAACAAAAATTCCTCTGTTGCAGACTCAAACTTGTAGTATTAACTCCAACCAGAGAATCGTTTAAAAAAAACGCAAGAATCACGATCTCAGCCGCTAATAGGAAACAAGGGTCTCAAAGCAGTTGATCCCGTCGAGCTCAGGAGCAAACCGGGGAGCCCTCTGTTGCTTCTTCTCGACGTTTCCTTCTTGCTGCGTTTTCTTCATGCTTTCAGCCACGCCGGCCTTATTCGTTTTAAAGAAGCTATAACCATCTTTGCTTGTTGCAGAAGTAGAAGCGAAAGAGGGCTTAATTGTCTGTCCCAAGAACTCAGCACATAGAGCATCAAAAACACTGAACATTGAATTCATGATGATGATGATGATTTTCTTGATCGATCGATAAAAATCTCAAAGAACCCTTTTTGTTTTTCTTCTGATTTTTGAACGATTTGCTGAGGAGTTTTAGTTGTTTTTGTTGTTGAATGTTGAGAAATAAAGGCTCAAAGGAAGGTATTTATACAGGGGAATCAAGGTCTTTGATATGGAGAAGGGAAAGCTGGGGCCTTGCCTTCCAAGTTGTTTACTGCTTTTTTAATGTTATTTATTTTCCTAGTTGGATTAGGACTTGAGGGATTTCGCGTAAGAATCATGCGAAAAAGCCAGGAATCAATCTGGAGAGCCCCCTCCCTTCAAAAGCGTGTAGGTCGGCTCTTAGTGGGACCGGGAAACTCATTGGGGAGGTTTTTTTTTTTTGGCCACAACTCATTGGGGAGGTTAACCTAACAAATTCCCTACAAAATTTTTTTGATCGGTTAAATCAGGGCCGTTCATTTACGGTCAATGGTGGTTTACTTTGGGAACGAAGGTGCGCGACTTTGTCTATATATATTTCGAGTTTTGAGTTTTGACTAGATAATTCAACGGACTCGAGTCTCCAATGTTAGAATAAGGGTCCCGCCATGTTGAATAATAAAAACATGAATGGGTCTGAAACGAGGTGATTAGAACAGAGAGCTAAAAATATATCCTATAAGTCTTCGAGTTCCAATATTGGTTCGGTTGGATTGCTGAGAACTTACTTTGATGCTGCCTGGTTTTTGGCTGGGACTTTGAAGCATCCAGATTGCGTAACTAGTAATTTACTTATTGGAATGGTAATTGGGAAGGTTAACTGAACCTAGCAGTTGGCAACTTTCTTCAACTAGCTCCAACTTCAAAACAATCTCAACTCTCTAATTGGCTCTAACTTCTATCATATTTCTTTAGGATTATCTTTTCCTTTATAAAATATAAAATATATTTAGGCCTAATTTGGGATAGTTACTTTTAATTTAATTGATGATTGTAGGTAAAATATGTTAAAATCGGTTCAATTTGGGACAATCTGTCCGTTAAGGACATAACTTTCTGCTCTAATCCTAAGTAATCACATGAAAAAAGTATTCTCCAATTTGACGAATTATCCCGAAATTAACGATTTTGGAATAATTTGCCTTCAATCAATCACACTAAAAGGTTTTACCCTAAATTAAGCCTAAATAAATTAAATCGTTTTGCCCTGAATTTAACAATTAACCTTGCAATATTTAAGTACAATTGACTGGATCTTTTGCATTGATAAAGAGGCCGCTACCAACTACCAAGACATCATCTGTGTTTCCACTTTCCACAATTGCTGCACTCTTTGCTCTTCCTTGATCTTCAATATAGTATATTTGGGATGGCCCTTGCTGATCTCTATCTACCGTTCATTCTGCAAATTTAGTTAATTTGATTGAGAACTTTGTCCTCAAAGGGATTTTGGATAAGTGAATGACGTTACTCAAAATTTGATTTAGCCTACGTTGCAACTTCTTTTATAGTATTTCCAACGTTGGAGGGCTTGAAACTTTTAATACTTTAATGATTCATTGAATGACTTTCATTTCTGATTTCTCATTGTGCCGTAACTAAATGCATTGAAGTTATCCCTTTCTCTAGTCAACTTTCCTTTCCTTTTTTTATACTTTCATTTTGATCATTGATTATTAATCTAGTGAACAAGTTGAAGCAGACAGTTGCCTCTATGGAACTAAGAAATTTCCGGATTCGACCGGATCACACAGTTTGATGAGTGATTCTACCAACGAGAATGGCTATATATGCAAATTTTCGAATTTGAAACCTGCTTTAGCTTAAACAAGGTGCTTACCATTCAGTCCAATTCCAATACCCTATATTAATTGATAGTATTTTTTTTCCATGGTTTATTATAAGTTGCTTTTTATACTATTTTTGGGAAAATGTTTATATAAAGTATCTATAGTACAAATCTTTTGGACGAAATGGAAGTGAAGGCTCAATATATATATATGTTGGTTGGTTGATTAGCACCGTCAATTAAATAATTTCCCAACATTTTCTTCCACTTTCAATGGTGCTAATTTCTGTAAAGCAGCCGTATATAAGATTCTTTATTGACTGCAGCACTACAAAACTAAAGTAGAAAAAGATAAACATAGCTGTGAGGTTTTTTTTTTTTTTGGCATAAATGATACTTTACATCCTTAAGTTTGTACGGACTGCCACTTTGCCCCCAACTTTTTTATTTTGACCAAAACGTATCCTAAAGTTTTATTTTTGTGCCACTTTACACCCTCCGTCATGGTAGGACAAACGATTCTATTACGGTGTCCGACGTGGCACGCCACGTGTACCAAAATGTGACATGTGGCACGCCACATGTACCAAAAAGTCGTGTCACATGTACCAAAAAGTGACACATGTCACGCCACGTGTATCAAAAAGTGACACGTGGCATGCCACATGTTTCAAAAAATGGCACGTGGCATGCAACGTGCACAAAAGGATACATGCCACGTGTCATTTTTTGTCCACGTGGCATGCCACGTCGAACGCCGCGATCGATTTGTTTTGTTCTACCGGACAGAGGGTGCAAAGTGGCACAAAAATAAAACTTTAGGGTGTGTTTTGGTCAAAATAAAAAAGTTGAGGGCAAAGTGACAATCCGTACAAACTTAAGGGTGCAAAATGGTATTTATGCCTTTTTTTTTTCTTTTTTTTTTTATCTTTATCTCGAACGTCATTTCATTCTCATCTTAATTCATCTACTTAAATTATCAACCAGAATCTAATGGAGTAGCTTTTTCAGATTTTCTCATAGAGTATCGATTCCTTTTCCAAAAGAATTATTGTATATATAAGAACTTTGAGTCTATATATAAATCCTAATTAACGTAAACAATTCATTATATACCAAAGCACAAGCTTAATTACCAAAGGGTAGGTATAAGCTAAATTAGTGCAGAACTGTCCATTATTATAATTATATAAGAAGTCCTAAATTAAACCCCAAACACAATATCCTCGTGCCCTTTGTTAAAATGGTATCTGTACCTTTAGAAATTACTAGCAAGCAGGGGCAAACATCTCTCATGTTTATGATAACTTGATGTAAAATATAATATAAATAGACAAGAAAGAGATCAAAACAAAGGAGGAAATTTAAATATGAGCAGAAAATTACTGCTTATATAAGAGAACCAAATTAGTCAAGACACAAAACATGTAGAAACTTCAACTGAGTTACCCAGAAATTTCCTATACCCAATTAGTACAAGACATATTAGCCCAAGTGATCCTTTAAATGTTTGAGCTTTTCTAAGACTTTCAATTCAAGCCCATCTTCCTATGTCCACCGCGGTCCATATTCTATGCGGTATCACTATCAACGCACGCTTGAGACCTGAACCACCGTGACAAAGTGGAAATGGCACTTGCTTTTGTTTTGCAAGAACAATATGACTTTGGGTATAACAAAAAAAAAAAAAATGAGGCCACTAGGGTAGGGTGACTTGGTCAGCAGCTCGCACTGCCAAAAATTCTGATTCCAACGGCGTCGAGCTTAAGCAAACACCGCCTCACATTCAAAATCACGAGCCTGCTCTGCTGCCCTCTGACCTTTCTCTTAATTCCAGTGCCTTTCTCTGCAATCAACGCATCTTTCCATTTACTACTTGTGTTTGTATAATACTAATATAATAATAATGAAAAAAATTAAAAATTCTAATTAATGGAGGGAGGAATTAGAGAGGGTTTAATTTTTGTAGGGGCCCAGGGTCCCTTGTCATCACAACCGCTGAGAGCCATCGACGTCCTTTTCGTAATGCCAAGCTGGCATGCTTGATTCCACGCGGATGTTATTTATTGGTTAAGGAGACTTGAGGATGCTGTGGACTCGACGTGGCAGTAAAGTTACACACAAATTTTATTATCAGAAGAAAACCCGGACCCGAGCGTAAAATTCAATTCCGTTTATTGGGGAAGCGGGTTTCCTATATTGTGAAATGAAATTCACAAAAAATATATAAACGCTCCAGACACAAGGGAAGATAAAAAATCTATCAGCACAGAAAGTTAAAAAGAAGAAGGAGACTGGTGGTCGGGATCCGGCGAAGGTTCGTCGGATTTCGCCCATTTGTCATCGAAGCTTCCAAAGAAAACACCTTCAAACTCGGTTTTAGTCGCTGATATTTAGAGGAATCCGAAAATGAAGGGATCTGGGCCTCTTGTTGCCACTGTGCTCGCCGCTTCCACGGTGGCTCTCACATCATCTTCCTCCGCTGGACAGAATGATTTTTCCTATCCCCTTATCTCCTCCAACCAGGTATTGTGTTTTTCTTCTTTTTATTTCATTTCATTCAAAATATCTTGCCTTCCCTGTGCTCTTTTTAACTGGTTCCTGTTCAAATGTCCAGTTAGTACCTTTTCTTTTCTTTTCTTTTCCTTTTTGTTTTTAATTCTGTTCAAATGTGAAGATTTTACTGCTTAAATGAAATCTATCTCTTTTTTCTCTCACAAAAGAAGGGGAAGAAGAAAAACAAAAACTATTGCTTTAAGTGGCTGGCTTTTGGATCTAGATTTGCTTTTCCTTTCCAATTTCTCCCTTTCGAATTCAGTTGTTTATCTGATTATTATAGTTTTAATCTTTAACTGCGGTGTTATTAATTTGTTAAAATCTTTAATCTTTTGAAATCTATGGTGGATTTGGATTGAAAATCTTTCCTTTTTTAGTTTCACAAGTTGTTGACAATGTACGTGGAATGATATTATCAGGGCTATAATTCAACGGCGAAAAACGGTGCGTCGAGGAACTGTACGGCGTCAGAGAAGGAGAAATTCGCGCCACGATTTGATGGGCTGAGGTTCATTGAGACGTTGATCACAGCTCATAGATAGAGAAGAATTTAGAAACAGAAAAAACGCCGTCCTTTGTCTCTATTTTTTTGTCGTTGGAAAAAAGGTCGCGTTAATTAATTTAAAAACCATACCCCCCTTCTTCATTTTTAACCAACAAAAATTGGTTGTTTTAATTTTTACCATAATGATGATGTGAGATTACAGGGTGCCGTTTTCTCTTGTATTGTTTTGTAATTCCCTGTCGTTTTCGTAAACCTTAATAATTTTTGGTGAATTGATTGGTGAAATTACAAACTCCAGTTTCTGAGGCCTCGGCATATATATAATATTCTAATGAATTTTTGTTGTTTTAGAGCGTAATTGACGTGCAAGATTTAAATTTTAATAATCACAATTAGTCAATTTGTAATGGTATGTTAAGGAATCCGCATGCCTATGGAGTAAGTACAGGTCACGGGTGCATTGGTCTTTTTGCTTAGGTTGTTTCCTCGCATATTTTTCTGGTTATGAGTTGTCGGATTGTGTTTCTATTCGGACGTTACAACCGTTTCGACAAGTTGAAAGATTGGTACAATTTCATTAAGGTTTCAATGAAGCAAAATAAGAGGTTTCCAGTTTCCCGATCTAAACTTTTGGGAGAGGGAGGAAAGTTGGGAACGAAATTGATGATGCACGAAAGATTTGGTTGGAACAACAACGAATGTGCAAAGTCTTAGGAACATGTGTTATGTATGTCTTTATTTGATTTGGCAACAACCACGCAAGTTTGAGCCGACAATTAGTGCATTTTTATTATGATTCGGTAGTATTATTATTAAATTATTATTAATTAATGGTATAGAAAAAGATAATGAACATGAAACATGAGGTATATTCCAACATGGCAATGGGAATATACTCTTTGAATTGTTGGTAGTTGCATACCAGACACCCAAGTGCAATCGATCCTTTTGTGCAAAGGCAAATAGCATTTGAGGACACTTGTTTGATCTTTGGTTAGATGGGGAAAGAAAGAATGTTTTCGTTAGGTAAAAGCCATTGGGCTTTAGAAAGAAATGTAAAACCAGTAAACATTAGTTTTTTTTTGGTTGGTGAAACGTGATACTCTACTTGTTATAAGTAACTAAGATTTTTGAAGATTCTTCATTTGAGACTAATGGTGTGATGAGAATTGAGATGCCGGAAAGCAATTGATCATTTGTGTGGAATCTCATTTTTTAGCCATCAAGCATTTGGCTAGAGTGCTGGACTCTTAGTTATAGTATATCTGGACCATGAAGTATTGGGTTTTACTCTCACGGAATGTGAGATTTTTTTTTTTTTTTTTTTTGTAATTTATTTGTTTGTGATAGATGAAATTAGAGATTTGACAATCTTATTTAATTTATGTACGTTCCAATTTGATTTACGTACGTTCCAATTTGTATATAGGGAAACTAATGTGTTAACACATTCTCTAGTTAAGATTGAGCTGGATGATCGTGTGGTGCGTGACTATTCCACCCGGTGTTTGTAATCTCTGATTATTGATTAGTGAAAGTGATTATTTGATCTAAAAAAAGGAATCTCATTTTTTATGGTCATTTTGTCAATTCATGGCTAAATTACACAACCTAAACATATAGAATACCCATTACACTGACTTAAAATTTCAACTTTCTCTAATGGTTGTTTTTAAATGTACCTTGTAAAAAGATCCACAAAGGCGACATAGTATCTAAAACCTTGAATAGATTCGACTCTAGCTGGCCCCCAGACATCAGTGTAGATTATATCTAAAGGGCCTCTACTAACTAATGATGATTGTGAAAAAGGGAGTCTGTGACTCTTATTGCAGCAACAAGCGTTACAAGAAGAGAAGATTTTTGAAGAGGAACATGGTAAGGTGAAATTCTTAACAAAGGATTGCAGGGTCTGTTGATTTGGGTGTCCAAGTCTTTGATGCCAGGTGAGCATATCTGTTTTTGTTCCAACCATAGCAAGAGCAGCAGTGTCAATGATTGGTTTTGACTTGGAGAGAGGATAGAGACCATTGCTACTCCGGCCTTGCGCCAAAAGCTTCCTTGTGTGAAGATCCTTAATTAAGAAAGACCATGGAAAGAATTCAACAGATACATTGTTAGTTTTAGTGAACTCATGAACAGAAACAAGGTTTGATTTTGCTTGAGGAACGCATAAGACATTATGTAATTGGAAAGTAGAATGAGAGGGTTTTATAGTGGTTGAACCAGTATGTGAAATTGAAAGTCCCGTGCCATCACCAACCAGCAATTCATCTGTGCCATCATAATCTTGTGCAAGCTGCAAATTCTGAAGTTTGTTCGTCACATGATGGTTGGCTCCAG
>AWWV01010343.1:0-18813 GCA_001974805.1 Corchorus capsularis
AAATAGGTGGGCCCCATTTCGCATTTGAGAGTTTGCCAAGTTCCATATTTCAATTTTAGTGAGAGCAAAGAAAAGGCCCATTTAGAATTAGAACAGCCCCTTCGGCCTTTGAAACAAACAAGAGGACCACAGGTCCCTTTTTTTTTTTTGGGAACAAAATAAAAATTCGTATGAATCTAAATTGTGATTTTCTTTCCACGACTTAACACGATTTAATGTTGAAAGTTGAAATATTTAAAATTTAAAGCTCGAGGTCCTGTTTCTTTTCTAGTAAGAATCTAAGAAGATAAATTACAAAAGGAACGTATGAATCTAAATTGTGATTTTTTTTTCTATATCAAGGAAGAATAAAATAAAAGTTGATCAATTGTAACAGGGCATGTGAATCACGGGCCAAAAAAGAAATAAAATCTTCATTCGAATTTGGCCATTTCCAATAAGGTGATAATATCACAACCATTTCTATAAAAAAAGCTTGTTTAGCATTACACTGTAATCAAACATTTTTTCTATTTCAAAAGTTGTATAGAAAATCATTCTCTAAAGACATCTTTATTACCACTGCACTGAATCACATGAATTAAAAGGATAATTTCAGATGCACTTAGCTTTTGACTCGATAGTAAGTGTATGCAATGTTAGGTTTCAAGTTCAAGATTCATAAAGTGTAAATTGCATGTCAATTTTGCGCGAAAATATGAATTCATAAGGAAAATTATCTCACCATTTAGTGAATTTTAATAAAATTTAATACACTGCACGTGTGTGATTAAAAGATTAATTAACAATTCTTTGAAATATTAGTAACTTCTTGATTAAAATATATATTATTGCCTGATTGGCAAGTACGAGAATGGTGTCCATAATTTCCTTAGCAAAAAGTTAATCACAATTTGAAAGTAAGTTAATGATATCATGTCTACAAATTGAGTGGCAGCTGGAAACCCAAAATGCTAAGAATCTGAAATTTCCAGCCTCTCAAGAGGAAAGGCCAAGATTTCTCCTGGGGAAAATATCTTCCCCACACCTCACATGCAAAAATGCAATCCATCTTCATGATTGAAAAGCTTTGGAAGACTACCTTACCAAATTACTAAAAAACAAAAGCAGGAAAATTATTAAGTCCAATTAAATAAAAAAAAAACGAAACTGTGTACAGCAGAAACACAGCACTCCATTGCTTCTACACCGTCCGTTAATTCATTAATTAATTAAATTCAAAAGTACTACTAAAATTATTATAGAATGAAAAATCTCAGTGAAAGCAACATTCAATTCAAGTCTTTCACGAAGAAACAGACATTTTATTGAACCCCACCGGTTATGGAAACCTGAACCACAAGATTTCATCAGTCCGATGTCGTTTTGCTCCACTTGTAGGTCCATCCCGCTCTTCAACGTGACCAAAATAAAAGAACTGAAGGAGAATAAAAAGATCTAAGTTCACATTTCTAGGCTTTAAAATGACCGCAAATTTATTTCCATTTTCCAAGCATATTCTTATTGATGCTAAGGGACCCACTTGTACACTTGGGAAGCTAATTTTGAGGCGCATAGGCACTGGAACATGACTCAGCCATTCACGTAACGCCACGTGTGGTTTATGGTCAGAGATGGCAATCAGTACAAATTGGCTGAAACTCCGTGAAATTAAGTGACCACTTCAACTCCCTTCACTTCAGTCGCCTAACCAAAGCTCACAAAGGATCCTTCAACTGGTGAGTTAAATGCTTTTATTGTTTAGATTTTCTAACTGATTTTGCCGAGATTTTCTGAATGATCATCGTACGAATCAACTGTTGACTTCGAGACATTCTCGAGTTGTTGTTACGTTTCTTAAATTGTACTATATAAAAATCTCCAACCCTCTGCCTGTTTTTTCAATTGTCTGGTTTTGGGTTTAATTTGTTTAACTTTCTGGTTTTAGCATTCTAAGTGCTTGTGGAAGTGTCCGAGCGATGGCAACGGTGACAGCCTCACACTTCGTTTCAAGAACCGCGCATGTCAACAGCCATGGGGCAGAAACTAATGCTAATGTGGCTCAGATTGGGATGAGGAATCAAGCCATGACTCACAATGGCTTGAGGTCCTTGAACAAGTTAGATGGGTTGATGATGAGAACCAAGGCAAAGGCTGCTGCTAGGAAACACGTCACTGCAACTGAAAGACCTTCTGGGAAAATCATTTGCGGAACAGGGATGAATTTGGTATTTGTGGGGTGTGAGGTTGGTCCATGGTGCAAAACTGGTGGACTTGGTGATGTTCTTGGTGGACTTCCTCCTGCAATGGCTGTAAGTAGAGAGCGCCTTTTTTTGTTTTTTGTTTTGTTTTGTTTTGTTTTTTTTTTGTTCTTCTTCTTCTTCTTTCTTTTGGAGTGTAATTTGATGATTGATACTAAGCCCTTGATTTGATTGACATTGAATAGGCAAGAGGACACCGTGTTATGACAATCTGCCCTCGATATGATCAGTACAAGGATGCTTGGGACACCTGTGTTTTAGCTGATGTAAGGTTTCTGATCCTGTTTGATTCACGAGAAATATTCAGACATGAAAGTGAGTTATGTTTGGATTTGTCTTCTGAAAGATTTGCTCCTAATATGTCAGGTAAAAGTTGGGGACAGAACCGAGACCGTTCGGTTCTTCCACTGCTACAAACGTGGAGTTGATCGTGTTTTTGTTGATCACCCAATGTTCCTTGAGAAGGTTTGGATTTGTATCTCGTTGTTCTAGTGTTTCTGTATGAAATGATTCAGTTAGTTATGTTCTTAATTCCCTTTTCTTTGCTTCTTTTGTTCAGGTATGGGGCAAAACAGGATCCAAACTCTATGGCCCTAAGGCAGGTGTGGACTACACAGACAATCAACTGCGATTTAGCTTGTTCTGCCAGGTAAAATGTCCATATTCTCTAATTTGAATTACAATCACATGAAAATAATTGCTGCAACAATTTTGTGACAAAACAGAATCCCCTGTAACTAAAAGGTTGAAATATAGTTTACTGTGTCCAGCTTGTCGGTCTTTAGCTTTGTAAATTGAAACATTAACCTTTTGGCTTGTATTCTTTCGTTGAACTTCCTAAGGATTGCCTAGTAGTAGATGGTTTATGTGTATGAAATAAAAGCGAAATCGATTAGACAATTACTACTCTGCAAACTGTAGTATTGCTTGTCTGAGTGACAACCATTATGGTAAGAGAAATTTTTATATGGGCTTTTAAATTGGTAAAAAAAAATCAGTGTAACTTTTTAACATTTCCATTTATGGCCTAATGGTTTATCGAACTCAAAAATGGCACATTTTATGTTGCCATTATATCAAGCACGTAAACTTAATAAAACTTTCTCGTCTACAGGCTGCTCTGGAGGCACCAAGAGTTCTGAATTTAAATTGCAGTAAAAATTTCTCAGGACCATATGGTATGGACTTTTCCTCTGTCAGTTCATACTCTGTAGTTTAACCTTGAACAGTTACTTTTTCTCATGAAATGATTTGGGCTAACACTCTTGACCATTTTGCCAGGCGAAGATGTTGTCTTCGTTGCCAATGATTGGCACACTGCTCTTCTTCCTTGCTATTTGAAAAGCATGTACCAATCAAGAGGCATTTACATGAATGCAAAGGTATGGTGGCCTCTTGTTGGAGGGAATCAGTGTTCTAGCTACTTTGGAAATGCAGAAGCTTGAAACTTACTGCCTTCATGATAAAAATATTGCAGGTTGCCTTTTGCATCCACAACATAGCTTACCAGGGGAGATTTGCCTTCTCAGATTTCCCACTCCTTAATTTGCCTGATGAATTCAAGAGTTCATTTGACTTCATGGATGGGTATGGACCATACTTCTGATGTTACCAGGAGTCTTTTTCTCGATTATTGATATTATTTTAGTGAATTATTATCTTTAGCTAAGTAAGGTTTTGATTGGCAGGTATAACAAGCCCGTCAAGGGAAGGAAGATCAACTGGATGAAGGCTGCCATTTTAGAAGCACTGAGGGTCTTGACTGTAAGTCCCAACTACGCCAAGGAGCTTGTTTCTGGTGCAGACAAAGGAGTTGAACTTGATAACATCCTTCGTAAAACTTGCATCAGCGGTATTGTGAACGGAATGGATGTTCAAGAATGGAATCCAGCAACTGACAAATACATTGATGTCAAATATGACGAAACAACTGTGAGTGCTTTTTATGATTCTAGTTTCTCAATTCCTTGTGGTATAACAAGACATGTCTTATAGTAAGTGCCATTGCAGGTAATGGATGCAAAGCCATTATGTAAGGAAGCTCTCCAAGCAGAAGTGGGTCTCCCTTGTGACAGGGACATTCCAGTGATTGGCTTCATTGGTAGGCTAGAAGAGCAGAAAGGTTCAGATATTCTGGCAGCAGCTATTCCAAAATTCATTGGAGAAAACTGTCAGATTGTAGTCTTGGTCAGTGTCAACAAAACTCTTCTCCAGTTGTGGTTGTTACCGTTGCTTCCATGAGTATAGTGCTAATAATTGGATCTATTTTTCTTTCAGGGAACTGGTAAGAAGGCAATGGAGAAGCAACTCGAGCAGCTAGAGATCCAATACCCTGACAAGGCTAGAGGAGTAGCCAAATTCAATGTCCCATTGGCCCATATGATTATTGCCGGTGCTGATTACATTTTGGTCCCTAGTAGATTTGAACCTTGTGGTCTCATTCAGCTGCATGCAATGAGATATGGAACAGTGCCAATTGTTGCCTCCACTGGTGGACTCGTTGACACTGTCAAGGAAGGATACACAGGGTTCCAAATGGGAGCTTTCAGTGTTGAAGTAAGTAGTAAAAATGTTTCTCTTTGTGTGCAGTGCGATGATCAAGTTGTATGTGTTTTTCTTATCTGCCTATAATGGGAAGATTATTAATCTCTTCGGGATGCTTTTGCAGTGTGATGCAGTTGATCCAAGTGATGTAGACAAGGTGGCAAAAGGTGTGAAGAGAGCTCTTGCAACATATGGCACTCCAGCCTTGACAGAAATGATCCAAAATTGTATGGCTCAAGATCTTTCATGGAAGGGACCAGCAAAGCAGTGGGAGCAGTTTTTGTTGAGTCTCGAGGTTGCTGGCAGTGAACCTGGTGTCGAGGGAGAGGAGGTTGCTCCTCTTGCCAAGGAAAATGTCGCCACTCCTTGAACACAGTTGAATGATTTTGTATGTTGGAGTATTGACTTGAGTACGCAAATGCATACATATATAGGGCCTTTTAATACAATCCAAGTATCTGCCCACTGCGATCGTGATTTCTTTGATCAGTGGAAAATCTTCCTCTACTGTCAATAAGTAAATGTTGATTAGGGTGAAGAGTTGGGAGCTTGTAAAAAGATAATAGCAGTATTAGTAATTTAGTAGTATTAGTATAGTAATTAAGAGCTAACGGTGTTTTTTTATGTTCTCAAACAATTTATCTTCATAGCTTTGTGTTATGTCAAGTAAATAAAGGTTGAACCTCCAATCTGGGTATCTTTGTTAGGCTTATATGCTCGATAAGTATACATTAACAAGTGCATTATGGTTTTTGTCTATGCAACTTCAGAATAACTGGGTTGATGACTCGTGGAGGGTAGCCGTCACTTGTATGATTCAGTAATTAGCAGACAAAGAAAGAAGTATAAAATGAGGGAGGAGAATGAATTAAAAAAAAAAGTCTAAAAAGAGGTAAAGATAATAGGATTGTAATTATAATTTCTATTATTATTATTAAAGATAATAGGATTGTAAATACAAAGCAAAAAACAATTTTGTATCATCTCACTCCTCAAAAGCATAAAGCTAGTGATACATGGAGCATGCATTACAATTTACAACCTAAAAAGTATACTATTTCTTCTATCTAATATCTATGTTGACTGTAGCTGCTTCGCTCTCGTTCCCTGGATCCTCTAGAATGCCGCCGTGCCTTTTCTTCCCACTCAGCTGAGGGTGGTGGAGATGACTCATACCTTGATGGCTTCCTCCTTTTGAAATGTCTATCATCATCACTCGACTCGTAATCTACAGCATTGCTACTACTGCTGCTCTTCCTCCCACCACCACCACCAGAAGTCTTGTAGTCATCATAGTATCCATTGGAAGATGGCTTGTGATGATGATGATGGTGATCGCGGTCATGATGCTGGTCAGCTTTTCTCTTAGCAGGACGGGGAGGTACTTGATGGTCCCGCAAGGACTGTTCTGGCGTGGTCCTATCTGACCGTTGCCGAGGAATTTCATGGCAATGGTCACCCCCCATCATTTGGGGGAACATGTATTGAGCACCAAAAGGATCTGATTCTGGAGGCATAACATTGACACCTCCATATCCATATCCATAACCATAACCATAACCTCCCATATACGGCATTGCACCAGCATAATAAGGACCCATAAAACCATCCATCCCAGCCTCAGGATGCATACCATTCCAGTAAGGGTTATAGTTATAGTTACCAGTTTGAAAATCTTGAGGGGTTTTCCACTGCAAGTCATTTGCTGGCGGGCCAACCTTCTTCTTTTTCTTCTTCTTTCCAGCCTCCCCAGAAGCAACCCTCTGTTGCACTTCTTCCTCCACAAGTTGAGATGCAGGCTCCTTCACACTCATTGACTCCACTGATGCATCAAATGGTTCATTAGCAATCTTAAGACCTTCTTGCTTAGCAGATGTTGGTTTCTGCTCTCCCTTTGACGCAGCAGATGTAGTAGGAGATGCAACTTTTACTTGTGGCTGTGGACACCCAGCAGACTCCATATCTTGGACTTGAAATATTGTGCTCCCAGCGCTACTACTGTTACCTGCAGACTCCAATATACGATTGATTGTATCTCTTAGGGTCTTATTGAGAACAAGATCATCTGCGAGTATGTTTGTCGCGCCACACACGCACTTTGACTTTGACATAATGTGCTCCCTTATACATTTATCACAAAAACTCATAAAACAACATTTGCTAGTTAGAGCAGCATCTTTCATTACTTGCTTGCACAATGGGCAGTGGAGCTCAGGTGGAACATCAACACAACGGTTGGAACTGCAACTGGAAGAAGGTATGCCCTCCATTTCTTTCTCAAAAACACCCTCGTTAGGCTTCAAAACTGCAACTTCTCCACTTGGCAATGCATAAGACCCATCTGGAGTTTCCATTAGCATTGATTTTGGAATCCCAATCGGATGCTTCATCCTTTTAATATCGTACTTTGGATCCCCATTTGTTGGGCAGTGCTGAATAAAATGCCCAGCCACCTTACACCGGTGACACACATAGCCCTCAGGAGGCGTTTTACGCTCCATTCCAAAACCACGCCCACCCATACCCCTTCCTTGGCGCTGCCAGTCCCAGTCCAAGGCAGGCGTATTAACTAAAGCCTTAATCTTGCTGTCCTCGTCATCAGCTTCATTAGTAGCAGGTGGATTGCTCGATTGCACTGGCAGCAGCGTTTCAGTGATTGTTGAATATAAATCACTCCCAAATTCATCATCCCATTCAGAGTCGAAGTTACTCTTTTCTGGTTGAGCATTCTCAATCGGATTTTCCACTTTAGGCTCTTGAGCTGCTGCAACAATGGCCTTGCGTGGCAATCCTGGAACCCGGCGAATTAATACAGAAGTATTTTTCGGAATTAACATTGCTTCATCAAGATATTCTTTGTTAGTTTGGGCATTGGTGACAATAAGGTCGAAGTCTCTACCCCTGCCAAAGCGCTTTGATTCAAATATTTTTTCTTTCAAAGTACGAACACTTATAAACGGACCATCCATGACAATTGAATCAAAATCTTTTGCACTCTTAAACTTGTAATAACAAACAGCCATTTTTTTTTCTATTAATGAAAATAATAATGAACACAAAAAAATATATTGGCCTTCGAAAAAAAAAGAAAAAGAAAAAGGCCTGATCTGATATTCACTCAAGAAAAAAACCAAACATAAACAGTACAATTTTTTTTCTTATTCTAAGAGAAACCTAACCAAACTCGTCGATGATTCTTCTCCGGTGCAAACTCCAAAGCTCTCTCTACAAGAAATCAACTCGTATAATTTCTTTACGATTTTGTAAAGAAAGCACCAAAATTGACGAACTTGTCAGTGAAACAAGAAGTTCCGATTTAAATTAGGGCAGACGGAAGCGAATTAACAAAAAGCCCCTTGGTCAATAGATCTTTGATCAGATTCACCCCAACTCTTCGATTATCTAATGAAATATCGCTCGGAATTAATCAAGTCCCCGCCGATCCAGATCTTCTAAATCTCGAACCAAACACAAATCTTCAGAAAAGAATACCACGATCGATCAATCTTCAAAGCAAAACACGATTTGAACGATCGATCAATCTTCAAAGCAAAACACGATTTGAAGAGAAAATAGCGACGACGATAGCGACGGTTAGGGTTTGGAGGGTTTTAGGGAGAGAGATAAAAGGGAAGTTTAGGAAGAACGCTATCGCTTCTAGCCATATATAGAAAATACATGAGGGCAAATAAGTCTTTTTAAATTTTCGTTTCCTAATGGGAATAGGAAATACAATACCCAGATTAAGCTACATTTATGATTATAACGTTCTCGGCCCAACCCACCTTTTAGAAACTAAACAAAGTGGGCCAGAAGTTCAGTTCAGAAACTAGTCAGTGCTTCTCCTGTTTGTTTGGAAACGGAACACAAAAGCCTTATATATATACTAGTAATCGGGCATACGCGTATGTGTATGCATATCCAAAAAATTAATCAATTAAGAACTTGATTATTGTAAAAATTAATCAATTAAGAACTTGATCGTAAATAAAGTGAAAAAATATAAAAGTGAATGTTAGATTTTACATTTAATAAAATATTATTTATAAAATTTCTTGAGAAATATAAGCACAACAATATATACTGCTAAATTGTTCGAGATAATCATAATTTCTAAATTGAAATTGTAAGTTTAGATGACTACACAGACAACTTTAAAATACAATCTATAGTTGAGAATGTCTATTCTAATCCAAGTCATCAATGATCAAACCACAAAGACACTGATCATTAGATTTTGAAATCTCCGACAAAGGATGATGAACAACTTCGAAGTTGTTCACATTGACCATTCTCAGTCTTACGCAACTCCAACAAAATCTATGAATTTTGAAGCAAGTCCGGATTGCATCAGAATATGGAAAATATATATGTCCAATACTATTGCAAATTTTAAAAAGCATTCGAAGTAGAAAGCTGTCAATTTGGTTGCTTACACCGGTCTGCATTTCTACCCTCACACATCTGAACAGGATTCAGATACCTAAGATTCATATCCGACTTTGAATGGCCATCAACAATTAACTTTAAGAAGATCATCGATTCGCAATCCTAATACGGAGTCAAAAGGAAAGACAAAATTTCAGAAACTATCTCATATAATGCTTGTAACAACATTCTTATAAAAAACTATATTCTTATAGGCTAATCATAAAGTTTTCAAAAAAGAATAGACATATATAACTATTCATCCTTAAACTACATAATAATCAACAAAGAGGTATTACGCCATCAACACCATCCTTTATATCCATCATCTTCTTGGTTGGCTTCTCTGAGTACGTACCAGACCCTTATTAAAACACCGTTCAAAGGCTCCAAGCTTTAATTAATCATAAATCAAACAAAATAGCCAACAAAAGACCTCAAACTTGTGAATTCAATATTGAAATTAGTATAGATTAATTACAAAAAGGCTCCAAGCTTTAGTTATCATAAATCAAAAAAGAATAGCCAACAAACGTCAAAGTTGTAAAATCAATTATGAGATTAGTATAGATTAACAAAGAAAAAAAAAGCATTTCAAATTCAAATAGTGTAAAATGTATACAAAATTTCTTTCTATACTTTTATATATCCCGGATCCATAAGATTGCAATTAGTTATCCTCTCTCGAAACTTCATAATAATTCGGTTCAAGCAGCCATTTGATCCTCCTTTTCTCTCTCCCAACCACGGTCTGTTCGACATAGCCGCCATGAGCTTCATCCCATCCTAGAAGCATCTCCTTGCAAACAGCATGAGGTTGCACATAAACAAACGAAACAACAGTAGTAAACTCTCCCCAAAAATGGTTTAAAAATCCAGATAAAGAAAGGTTATGAACTATGGAAAGGAAAAAGATGAAAATGAAGAAGTTATGTAGAAGTTGATTTTGGAAGTTTTTTTTTCTTTAAAAAATGATAATTACGCTAACTGAGTAGTGTTAGTGGATAACATGAAAAAGTTTAATGGATAACCAACTTAATAGGGATTAGTTTTTTCATTTTGATGGGTAACTAATTTAATAGGGAGCAGTTTTTTTATTTAAATATAATGATTTTTAAATATTTGATTTGTGAGTCACCGAGTTTGTCTCCGAGTCAACTCGTGACACAAACTCAGGACTTCACATTATAATTAGTATAGATATTAAAAAAGTTTGAAGTTAGAATTTAAATTGAGTGATTAGGCAAAGTAGAACCTTGTGTTCTATATTTTTATTAATCCTTTAATTTCTTAAAAGTAAATTTAATGAAAATTTCATAATATATTTTTTTTCTACAAAAGAAAATTTCATAATATATATATAACTTGATACGTGAAAATAAATTAAATATTGTTAAACAATAAAATAAATTATTCAAGGTTTGATAAAAATTTGTAAGGCATTTGGGAATCCAATCTAATAAATTAGTATTACTTAAGTAGGGACTATGCAGTAGTTTTCGTCTGTTAATGTCACTAGCTAGCGTCATCAATTTCATCTCTTAATTTTGAATTCGCCAAAGTGTTCAATTTGGAATTCAACATTTGGCTCCTTGTTCAACCCAAACCGGTGGATCTGAGCTTGCCAATGTGTGTGGAGGATATATATATATATATTCCTTAACTACATTTTACTCTAGATATCTCTCAACTACTGGATATTTTATTGGTTAAATTACAAAAATATATCTCACTTGGCTGATGTTTCTCTTAATTTGCTTTCCAATTTTACCCATACCTTGACCTATAAATAGTGACCTTTATTTCTGCATTAACACACCGAAAAAAACTTCAAAAACTCTCTTCCTTCTTTTTCCTCCAGGGTTTTCTTTGAAACATGCAACTAGTTATTATTTCATTTGTTAAAGGAGTTGAAATTTCCATGTTCTACAACAAAAGTGCATATCTCAGGGACAATAAATACCAAAACGTAACACTTAAGAAACTTAAAAGCTCTTCCAAACACTTCAGCAATTGGTTTGAATTGGAAAGGTTTCCAGTTTCTTCTTAGATTTAGAAATTACAATGAAGACACATCAATACTAGAAGCCTGTGTTAACAAAACAAATAATTATCAAGATTACCAAAACTAAGCAGAAAAGAACAGGTACCTTCTTGAAGATTGACGATTTACGTTTAATGTTGGTGCTGATGGAGGTCTTCCAGAGTCTTAAACTTGTTGTTGCAGACTTTGCAAGAAAATTTGAAATGTTTGTGACATTTGTCATTATGCTCCAAGATACCGCCTTCAGATAATCCTCCTTTGTTGCAGAAATAACTGTAAAAAATCCTTTTTCTGGCATCTTTTTCAGCCTTGCGTTGTGCTTTCCTCCGTCCCTTGGATAGTCTTTTCTTTATGGTTTTCAAAGTCCATGAACTGTAAGCGACAACAAGCAGCATTCAAAACAAAAAGAAAGAGCAAAAAACAGAATAATAATGAAGTTGATATTACTTGAAACATTCGACAGAGATATAATGGTCACTCTATGCCACATATATGTCCTGTTTTGAGCTTTGTTGTTGGAGAAGCCTCTTCATTTTTATGTTTTTTGACCTATGTAGTTGACAATTCATGTGGTTCTTTCTGTGTTGGATATCTCTGCTCCTTTCACTTTGCACTTGCAGTTGAAGTTAGGAAAGAATATATTTTTTTTTCCTTTTGGTTGCATTAATGTTTATGTAAGAAGGAATAATAACATTCAAGATTTGGATATCACTTCTCTGAGATATTGAAGTTTTGTTTACTTTAAAACATGCTTGACTTCAGCATATTTAGCTCAATTAGAATCAGTTGATTTGTATGGAGAAACCTCTGTTCCTTCCAGATGAACTAGGCTAGCAAGAGTGCCTCATAACTATTAACTATGATGGCATTCCTGGTATTAAGAATTTCAATAGGTCAATTGGACTTTTTTTTGTCATACTGTCGTTGATTTAGGATAGTATGCAGTTTCATTTCCTATAGAATGGTTGAATCTATTGGTAAATTAACCCAGTTTATTGTGTTTTTATAGAAGAAAGAAAGGACACCAAACAAGGAGAGGCAGGAGATGACCTTGAATACCTATAGTTCCCCTCCTGAGGTTTCGAATTCATGTGACATCACGCCTTTTTTATATGGAAACTTTACTTTTTAAGTTTTTGTGTTACAATGATATGTAAGATGGTTTCTTGATGAAGCAAAGTGGTTCATTATTTTTTTTAAGTCTAACTTTTTGTTTGGAATGCGCTTTTTAAGGTTATTGGAATGATGAATGTTCTAAGACAAGTCAAATGTAAATGTTTTAAGTGGAATGCATGTTTTTACTCAAGGATTTGTTGCATCAAAAGATCAATATGAAGCCCTTCCCAGTCGGCCATTGTTATTTGAACACGAGACTAACCAAATTATAAAATATAAAATAAAACAAGAGTCAACCGGCCGCTGTGTTTTCGAAATCGATCTAAGGAGTGTTGAATGTAAAGTTGAATTGTTGAGTATATGTGGCTGATCTATTTATATATGAAAAATACAACGGGTAAGGGTAAGATAAGTCTTTTTAATTTTCCGTTTCCTAATGGGAGTAGGATATATATGACAACCGACAAGGCACAAACAAATTTGAAATACGAAAGAACTAAGTTACTACGTTGCTTAATTAGTGCTTACCATGGTCCCATAGTTGCGTTTCCTTAACCCTATATTTTATTCTTTTCTATCCCATAAATTCACAACTTAAGTTTGCATAGATAACGAAGAAATAAAACTTCGTCTTCTAATGGCCGATTGGTCAGGTCTTCCCTTTGATCTTTTAATTGTTATCGGCCGGCGTATCAACTTAATAGAAGATATTGTTGCTTTTGGTGCCGTCTGTCGCTCATGGCGATGCGCAGCCGCTATAGTCAAAGAGAGTTATGTCAGATCGACTCATCATCAAATTCCATGGCTTATGCTTGCAGATAAGAAAAACACCAAAACTCGAGAGTTTTACAGTCTAACCAGAGGTAAATTTTACAAAATTCATCTGCCTCAAGCTAAAGCAAAACGATGTTTTTCTTCTCTAGGATGGATAATTATAGATAGGAAAAGATTGGGGTATGAATATGGTGAATCCTCTGTCTCATGTGCAAATTAAGCTCCCACATATGAGCACTTTTAAATATATTGATACCCTTGGTGTTTATTACATGTATGCCGCTTTTATCACTCGAGTTGTCCTGTCATCTGATCCATGTTCAACCTCGGATTATGTGGTTATGGCTATATCTATTATACTGATGATAGAGCCCTTTTCTTGGGCGATAATTCATCATTTTCAATTGTTGCAAATGATAATGATATTCCTGGCATCAAAGCTGACCATATCTATTATACTGATGATTATTTTGAATCGTATCGGCGCACTTCAGAAGGAGGAGGCAGGGACACTGGTGTTTACAGTATGCAAGAAGTCAGTGCCGAGAGATGCTATGATTTTGGATCTTATAGTCACCTAAGTCCACCCTTGTGGATCCAACCAAGTTTCTGAGTCAACATTTTTGAATTTTAAAAATTAACGAAGAAAGGAATTAATTAGTATTAATTTTACGATAAAACGTGCTTGGATTAAGATAGACATCTCCGACGGGAACGTTGTTGTCGATCTTGAAAGTGGCCGTGACGTTTCGAGCTATAGCCACCGAGCGAATCGAAGCACGAGATAGAGCCAGTCCTTGTTCTAACACGTAATCTCGCCTTGGTTTCTTCAAATTTTTCCTCTGCAATGAACCAGAGCATATAGTATTTGTAATCACATTGATGATCAATTAGGAAATTATTCAAAAAGAAGAAGAAATGAACAGTGTAACTGAGTTTGATTGAAGTTGCCACGATCTCTTTTGGGCACGACGACTTGTTTGGTTTCAGGGAATTCTTAAGAAATTCATGAAATGCCTCTTGAATCATACATGCTTTTCAAATAGCAAGGAAGAAGAGCAGTGTGCCAATCATTGGCAATGAAGACAACATCTTCGCCTGGCAAAATGGTCAAGCGTGTTAGCCCAAATCATTTCATGAGAAAAACTAACCCTTCAAGGTTAAATTACAGAGTATGAACTGACAGAGGAAGAGTCCATACCATATGGTCCTGAGAAATTTTTACAGCAATTAAAATTCAGAGCTCTTGGTGCCTCCAGAGCAGCCTGTAGACAAGAAAATTTTATTAAGTAGTTTACGTGCTTGAAAAAATGGCAACATAAAATGTGTAAGTTTTGAGTTCGATAAACCATTAGGCCATTAAAATTTCTTTTAATGTGTAAGTTACACTGTGACCTTTTCTTTTAAACAATTTAAGAGCCCGAATAAAATTTCTGTTAATCAAATCAGGGGCTTAGTATGAATCATCAAATTACACTCCAAAAGAAAAAAGAACAAACCCTACTTACAGCCATTGCAGGAGGAAGTCCACCAAGAACACCAGTTTTGCACCATGGACCAACCTCACACCCCACAAATACCAAATTCATCCCCGTTCCTTTTCCCGAAGCTCTTTCATTTTGCAGTAACATGTTTTCTAGCAACAGCCTTTGCCAACAAAAGAATCAAAGAAAAGAGAATTAAGAACATAAATAATTGAATCTTTTCAGACAGAAACATAAAAATATATAATTCAACACCAAAAATAATGGAAGGTTTTTCACGCTTCTAGTATCGTTTTTCATAATTTTCCCGAATTAATTACTAATTCATCGAAACATGATTTAGATGCTCGTAAAAATAAATCCTTAAATTTAATATGGTCTAGATTTGGCTAGATGAATATAGATATTTCAATGAGTCTTGGCGCCAAAAATTATGCAAAACTGATATGGTACCCCGGAACACGTTTTTGGCCAAAAACCGTGATGGTTAGTACACAATTTCGGCTAAAATTTTACGAAAATTGACCTGATTGAATTCTTCTCAATTTTTTGCCACGGTAGTCGTAAAAACTATATAACTCAACACTAAAAATAATGAAAGGTTTTTCACGCTTCTAGTATCGTTTTTCATATTTTTTCCGCATTAATTACTAATTAATCGAAACATGATTTAGATGCTCGTAAAAACAAATCATTAAATCCAAAAATCATGCGAAACTGAGCTGGGCCCCAGAACGCGTTTTTGGCCAAAAACTGTGATTGTTAGTAAAAATCTTCAGCTAAAATTTTGCGAAAAATGACTCAGAATGAATTCTCCTCAATTTTTGGCCGCGATAATCATAAAAATATATAATTCAACAACAAAAATAATGGAAGGTTTTTCACGCTTCTTGTATCGTTTTTCATAATTTTCCCGAATTAATTACTAATTCATCGAAACATGATTTAGATGCTCGTAAAAACAAATCCTTATAT
This sequence comes from Corchorus capsularis, assembly GCA_001974805.1. Classification (NCBI taxonomy): domain Eukaryota; kingdom Viridiplantae; phylum Streptophyta; class Magnoliopsida; order Malvales; family Malvaceae; genus Corchorus; species Corchorus capsularis. The sequence goes on from AWWV01010343.1 coordinate 15,606, forward strand.
CCAATGTGGCCTAGATTTGACTAGATGAATATAGATATTCCAATTACTCTTGACGCCAAAAATTATGCAAAATTGATCTGGTACCCCGGAACGCGTTTTCCGCCAAAAACGTGATGATTAGTACACAATTTCGGTTAAAATTTTGTGAAAAATTGACCTGAATGAATTCTTCTTGATTTTTGGCCATGGTAGTCATAAAACTATATAATTCAACACAAAAAATAATGAAAGGTTTTTCACGCTTCTAGTATCGTTTTTCAGAATTTTCCCGAATTAATTACTAATTCATCGAAACATGATTTAGTTGCTCGTAAAGATAAATCCTTAAATTTAATGTGGTCAAGATTTGGCTAGATGAATATAGAATTTCAATGAGTCTTGGTGCCAAAAATTATGCAAAACTGATCTGGAACCCCGGAATACGTTTTTTTGCCAAAAATCGTGATGGTTAGTACACAATTTCGGCTAAAATTTTGCGAAAATTGACCTAATTAAATTCTTCCCAATGTTTGGCCACGGTAGTCATAAAAACTATATAACTCAACACTAGAAATAATGAAAGGTTTTTCACACTTCTAGTATCGTTTTTCATATTTTTCCCGAATTAATTACTAATTAATCGAAACATTTATTTAGATACTCGTAAAAACCAATACTTAAATCCAATATTGCTTAGATTTGGTTAGATGAATATTGATATTTCAATGAGTCTTGGCGTAAAAAATCATTCAAAACTGAGCCGGGGCCCCAGATTGCGTTTTTGGCCAAAAACCGTGATGGTTAGTACACCATTTCGGCTAAAATTTTGCGAAAAATGATCCGAATGAATTCTCCTCAATTTTTGGCCGGGATAATCATAGAAAATATATAACACAACACCAAAAATAATGGAAAGTTTTTCACGCTTCTAGTATCGTTTTTCATAATTTTCCCGAATTAATTACTAATTCATCGAAACATGATTCAGATGCTCGTAAAAACAAATCCTTAAATCCAAAGTGGCCTAGATTTAGCTAGATTAATATAGATATTTCAATGAGTCTTGGTGCCAAAAATTATGCAAAACTGATCTGGTACCCCAAAATGCGTTTTTGGCCAAAAACCGTTATGGTTAGTACACAATTTCGGCTAAAATTTTGCGAAAATTGACCTGAATGAGTTCTTCTCAATTTTTAGCCACGGTAGTCATAAAAACTATATAACTCAAGACTAAGAATAATGAAAGGTTTTTCACGCTTCTAGTATCGTTTTTCATATTTTTTCCGAATTAATTACTAATTAATCGAAACATGATTTAGATGCTCGTAAAAACAAATCCATAAATCCAATATTGCTTAGATTTGGTTAGATGAATATAGATATTTCAATGAGTCTTGGCGCCAAAAATCATGGAAAACTGAGCCGGGGCCGCAGAACGCGTTTTTTTCCCAAAACCGTGATGGTTAGTACAGAATTTCGGCTAAAAGTTTGCGAAAATTGACCTTAATGAACTCTTCTAAAATTTTGGCCATGGTAGTTATAAAAACTATGTTACTCATCACTAAAAATAGTGAAAGGTTTTTCATGCTTCTAGTATCGTTTTTCATATTCTTTCAGAATTAATTACTAATTAATTGAAACATGATTTAGATACTCGTAAAAACAAATCCAATATCGCTTAGATTTGGTTAGATGAATATAGATATTTCAATGAGTCTTGGCGCCAAAAATCATGCAAAACTGAGCTGGAGCCCTAGAATGCATTTTTGGACAAAAAACGTGATGGTTAGTACACAATTTCGGCTAAAATTTTGCGAAAATTGACCAGAATGAATTCTTCTCAATTTTTGGCAACGGTAGTCATAAAAACTATATAAATCAACAGTAAAAATAATGAAAGGTTTTTCACGCTTCTAGTATCGTTTTTCATAATTTTCCCGAATTATTTACTAATTCATCGAAACATGATTTAGATGCTCGTAAAAACAAATTCTTAAATCTAAAGTGGCCTAGATTTGGCTAGATGAATATGGATATTTAAATGAGTCTTGGCGCCAGAAATTATGCAAAACTGATTTGGTACCTCGGAACGCGTTTTTGGCCGAAAATCGTGATGGTTAGTACACAATTTCGGCTAAAATTCTGCGAAAATTGACCAGAATGAATTCTTCTCAATTTTTGGCCATGGTAGTCATAAAAACTATATAACTCAACACTAAGAATAATGAAAGGTTTTTCACGCTTCTAGTATCGTTTTTCATATTTTTCCGAATTAATTCCTAATTAATCGAAACATGATTTAGATGCTCGTAAAAAGAAATCCATAAATCCAATATCGCTTAGATTTGGTTAGTTGAATATGGATATTTCAACGAGTCTTGGCGCCAAAAATCATGCAAAACTAAGCCGAGGCTCCAGAACGCGTTTTTGGCTAAAAACCGTGATAGTTAGTACACAATTTCGGCTAAAATTTTGTGAAAAATGATTCGAATGAATTCATCTCAATTTTTGGCCGCGATAATCATAAAAAATATATAATTCATCACCAAAAATAATGAAAGATTTTTCACGCTTCTAGTATCGTTTTTCATAATTTTTTCGAATTAGTTACTAATTCATCGAAACATGATTTAGATGGTTGTAAAAACAAATCCTTAAATCGTATGTGGCAAAGATTTGGCTAGATGAAAATAGATATTTCAATTAGTCTTGGCGCCAAAAATTATGCAAAATTGATCTGGTACCACGGAACGTGTTTGTCGCCAAAAACGTGATGGTTAGTACATAATTTCGGCTAAAATTTTGTAAAAAAATGACCTGAATGAATTGTTCTTGATTTTTGGCCATGGTAGTCATAAAAACTATATAATTCAACACAAAAAATAATGAAAGGTTTTTCACGCTTCTAGTATCGTTTTTCATAATTTTCTCGAATTAATTACTAATTCATCGAAACATGATTTAGTTGCTCGTAAAAATAAATACTTAAATCCAAAGTGGTCTAGATTTGGCTAAATGAATATAGATATTTCAATGAGTCTTGGCGCCAAAAATTATGCAAAACTGATCTGGTACCTCGGAACACGTTTTTGGCCAAAAACCGTGAAGGTTAGTACACAATTTCGGCCAAAATTCTGCGAAAATTGACCTGAACAAATTCTTCTTAATTTTTGCCCACGGTACTCATAAAAACTATATAACACAACACTAAAAATAATGAAAGGTTTTT
>AWWV01010347.1:0-47976 GCA_001974805.1 Corchorus capsularis
GGGGGGGTGGTTATTGCAGTTTATTTGTTTCCAATTATGGTTAATTCACTTGGGATCAACTATGGGCAAATTGCAAACAATCTTCCATCCCCTGAAGACGTAGTGCCGCTAGTGAAATCTCTTGGAGCCACCAAAGTTAAACTTTACGACGCCGATCCGAGAGTTCTTACGGCATTTGCAAACACCGGCGTCGAATTCATCGTAGGTTTAGGCAACGAGTATTTGGACAAGATGCGAGATCCAGCTAAAGCTCAAGCTTGGGTTAAACAAAACGTTCAAGCCCACTTACCAGCAACAAAAATCACCTGTATCTTTGTCGGAAACGAGATTCTCACTTTCAACGACACTTCTCTTTCCGACAACCTTCTTCCGGCAATGCAGAGCGTTCACACTGCACTGGTTAACCTCGGACTCGACAAACAAGTCACCGTCACGACAGCACATTCCTTGTCTATTCTCCAAACCTCGTACCCTCCTTCCGCCGGAGCATTCCGTGAAGATCTAATCGATTGTTTAAGCCAAACTCTGAGTTTTCATCAAAAAACAGGGTCTCCATTTCTGATTAATGCGTACCCATATTTTGCTTACAAAGGAAACCCAAAGCAAGTTCCGTTGGATTTTGTTCTGTTTCAGCCAAACCAAGGAGTTATCGATCCGGTGACGAATTTACATTACGACAACATGTTGTACGCTCAAATCGACGCCGTTTACTCTGCTTTAGCGGCATTAGGTTACAAGAAACTCCCAGTTCATATATCGGAAACTGGGTGGCCTTCAAAAGGAGATGAAGATGAAGCTGGAGCTACACCTGACAATGCAAAGAAATACAATGGGAATTTGATTAAATTAATGTCGAAAAAAACAGGGACTCCAATGAGACCAAATTCAGATCTTAACATTTACGTTTTTGCTCTGTTTAATGAGAATATGAAACCAGGTCCTACTTCAGAGAGGAATTATGGGTTGTTTAAACCAGATGGAACACCGGCATATCAGCTTGGGATTAGTACAAATAACGCCGTTGGAAGTAACACTAGTCCCGGCGATGGAAGCATTGGGAGTGCCGTAACGACACCGTCAACTCCGACGAGTTCTTCCACTGGTTACTTGTCTATTTCTGCCGCAACGGTAAGATTTTGGTAAAGTTGTTTGTCTTTTTTTTACTGTTAATTAAATTTCCACTTCACATTACGGATATGAAATCATCTTGATAAGATTTATTATAAGTAAGAGACATAAATTGTGCACCGTTCATTGGATTCTGTTTGGGGTATGTGATAATGACAAACTTAGGCATGGGGGTGACATTTACGTTTTCCAAATTTTTGTTGATTTGCAGGAAAGATATCAAAACGCCGGGCATGTGCTGCTGGCGTCATTTCTATTGATTAAAACATTGTTATTATTATAGAGTCGAATTCAAAGAACAAAAAAAAAAAAAAAGACAATGAAGAGGGAGATATAAAGGAGGAATAAGAGGCAGCTTCGTTGTTAGGGAAAGGTAAAATTCTGTTTCTTTGCTTCTACGCTAACAGTGATTTTTTTTTTTAATGTTTGTTGTAATAACTTATCGGGAATATCATAATTTCCATCAACTTTATTATTAGCAAAAGTGCATGTAAATATCCAAACTTTGGGATTTCATTAGTGGGGTGGTGGCGTAAGGTCTGACTGGGAAATGGAACATGATTTGGGTTGCTTTTTGATCTTTTTAGTTGGCACTCTATAAGTGGTTTTTTTTTTTTCACTTTTTCATGCTCCTTTTTTGCAGGGTGGTTAGGTTTTGCTGATTGAGAGAGTTTGGTAGAGACAGGGACCACGTCGTCTATCTCAATACTAAGTTTTTAGATGGATAGAATTTTCTACTACTTCTTACATTATTGTTTTTTTTTCATCTCCCTTCTCTTTGTTGTTGTAGTGTAAGTGTCCTATTATTATTCAGAATTTTTATGTTAACCTAATTTTCTCTCACTACTATAATTATGGCTTGCAAAGGAAGATTTGGTCGAAAGTTAGTTGGGGTATATAACTAATAAAATCAACGGTTGTTATAAGGTTCGTTAAGAATATGATTCCATATAAGTATAACTTGTTCCCCACACGAATCTTTCCTTCCTTTGCAAGACAAAATTCCCAGACAGAAAAAGACAGTCACTCGTTTCGTGTTAAGCAGGAGCAATGGTGGAAAGAGATGGAGACGGGAGATAGAACAATAAGGTTAAATGACTTTGTTTAGATAATAAAACAATTAATTTTCCAATTTCAATCGCTAATTGTCATAAGACACTTCTGTAAGAAAGTAATAAGGTTTGCTTCTAAATGATGTTCATAATACAAATTAAGCACCTATAAATAATAAGGCTATAAGCAAACCTAATACTCTACCCAAAATTTCTTTTTGGAAAAAAATTTTAATCTAATAGTAAATAATAATCAAACTAATATTTGCCTCACCTTTGAGTTGGGTCACACTTTCAGTTTGAGTTGGTTATGACCACTATGTAATTGGGCCCAAGGCCCGGTATGTTCGATAACACGAGTGTTGGACCGGCTTTGCTCAGCCTAGTCAAAAGTCAGTTGACCACCATGATAGAGCAGCGACTGTCGCAGGGGAGCCCAGTCTAATCTCAAATGGAGGCAGCACCAGAACAAAAAGTATTGCAGAGTGCACTCAATCAGGGCCTCAAGAAATGGAATGACTATTTGATGCCTCTCCTGTCTCCATCTTGGATTCACTTCTAACTCTCTTGTAGAACAACAGATAAGCAGCTGAAGTCTTGATTTCGGCTTCGTTGACTGAAGAAACATGACTATCATCGAAATGATACCATGTATTCTCATCAACTAACTGCAAATTGGGAAAGAAAGATACTTAGATATCAGATACTTCATGTGAAAGACGATTCAATCAAATCATGAATAAAATAAGATGCATATGTACTATCATCATTCAGAGAAAGCTGTTGTGCCTGTTGGAAACTAGGAATGGACTAATTTCACAAATTCAAGCAAGCAAAAGGACTAGTCAGCTATTACAACTTTACCTTAGCATATGCAGTGTAGTGGCCGCCACCTAGACCACCATAATGGTTGCTGATGGCATATAGCTCATATACATAAGATTGCCCATCTTTGTTCATGACATATTTGCTCAAATCAAGATTGTGAATGGGGAAATTCACAAAAGTGTCAATCTTGTTCTTTATGTATCTGCCATAAGTGAAGCGTTTCAAATGAAAAACAATTATCTCTGGTAGCATCCATAAATCTAGCTTCTTTATAGCTTGTCTATGTTCCTTGCACCCAGGGCAATACCTGCATGAACAATTTTAAGACATAATATCAAGACATCAATACTGCTTATAGCAATGTGAGAATCCAGAATTTTCTCAATGCAAAACCCAATTAAACAATGATTCAAGCACTTACCACATGTCATCAGGCCCTAGGGGTTCCTCCATTAAGAAAGCATCCAAACATGAAGAAAGAGAGATGGCTTCCTGCCGGGTCTTTTTTGCAGTAAACCCTGCTTTATGAACCTCTGGAATGTCCTTCAAGTAGCTGGCATCATATAGTTCCTTCTCTGTTTCAGTCCAATCTAGCACAACGGTTATGATTTTCCCAGACTTGATGACTGTATCCTTATTTAAATCCTTAAAGCTAATAAGCCTGTCATCAGTCAAAAGAAGTGGGAAAGATAAATCCATGCTCGGAGTACCCTCAAGTTCTGAGTTTTCAACTGACTGATCATCAGAAATGCTGCATTGTCCATCATCAAGACCATCTGATAGAAAGCTATTTTCCTTGCCAATATGAGCCTTAGATGTTCTTTTGAAAGGTAATAGTACTTTAGAAACAGCAGCTTCAATATCAGCTCCAGTTCGCTGGTCTTCCCCCAAATATGTAACCAAGGGAGTTCCGAAAAGTTGTTTGCCACTCTTAAGAAAATCTGATGTGGATCTGGAAAGTCCATATGTTGTTTTAAGGTTAACCAAAGATGAAGACAAATAAAAAAATGTGAAGAATAAAAGTGCTTATTTCAACAAATAAACATGCGACTTTCTCCCTCCATCAACATAAGAAAAAATCCCCCCCTCCCTCTCTCTCTATATCTATATCTATATATCAGTTTAATAATCAAATTGATATGTAACTATGTAAGTCCAGTCAAGAGGGCAACTAAAAAGGGGGTTTGGTGTGGTTCCCACAACCCATTACATTTAAAATCTTAAACTGACTAATTGCTGCAAACGTCATAAACTCTTCTGCAACATGGAGAGCAGAATCAATGCAGCAGAGGGAAAAAAAAGGACAACTGCAATATTAGATGAAACAATGGGCCCTTAGTTTTCAAAGCCATGAAAGATTCCGAGACAGTTTAGATTAAACAATGCAAATTGCTAGGGGAAAATTCCAATAGCTAGAGAGACAAATTTAACTTACTTATCCTGCCATCGATGATATATTACTAGCTTAGTTTCCCCCATCACCTTCTTTTGAAATCGGAATGCCACAATATGTTCATCATCCTTTATTGAAACTAATGGCTCCAAAGGAGTCTCCAAGTATCGGTATATCTTATTGTCATATACCTGACATAGAAGATCTAATACTTCAGCAAATTATTGTAACTTATAACTGAAATTGCTAAAAATAAGATTCAAAATCCCAAGACATGTTTACCTCTGCAAGCAGAAGTTTCTCATCGCTCTTCAGGCAACATGCAGTACTTAATGCCAAAAGGAGGTCTTTGCAGAAACCATTTTTCAGCACAGAAACAGTATATGGCATCGGGAGACCATTTCCATCACCATAAAACACTGTCACTGTCATTGTCCTGGTGATAGTAGAAGGAAGTGGCAAAGATAGATACATGAAGGGGTCAAAGGTAATTGAAATTTTGTTGCAAACTGGGCAAACCAATGTTGATTTGTATTGACCCTGAGAGGAAAGAGATTATCTTAGATTAGCAATTGTGATTTCCATGTAACAACATTGAGAAAGCCAATTTCCTTATGCAATTCTAAATAATAACAGAGAGAGAGAGAGAAGACTATCCCACGCAGTTCTAAACAATAACATGCAGGCAGAATAAGACAATTTCTTACTTGACAAACATCCACAATCACCGAGTCATTCCGGGCCTTGTGATTTCTCCAACACTCAGCTGCAACTTCCTCATCAGGACGACCATCTGAATCCTTCATTTCAATATAAGGTTTTTGCCGGACCCGATTCAAGTCTTCATGCAGCCCATCCAGTAAGAAAGCCAAAAGTTCCTAAAGAAAAGATGATCATATCATTAAATAAACCACATAGATGATCAAAATATTAGATTTCACGCAGGCCATCCAGTAAGGAAGCCAAAAGTTTCCTAACAGGAAGATGCTCATCATTACATAAAGATAATCAAAGAATAAGATGTGCCCCTTAGATTAGATACCATATAAACAATGCAAAATCCATACAGAGCCTTAAAACAAGAAAACATGTCGAAGATTAACGCTTAAGCCTTAGGATTCTTCAAAAGACTATTATGAAAGCAGCAGACTAGATATCTGCCCCACCATACTGCAATATCACTAGAAATTTGAATATATGGAGCATTTTGACAAACACGAGCCTAAGGAATAAATTAGAATACTTGTAAGTTAAAACTAAGCATCCTATTTGTTATTTTCCAAATCTTTTATATTAACAACTTTCTTTCAGACATAAAATTGGTGCATCAAACATAATCTTATAAAATAATGCCCACTAGTTCACACATGTTAGCCAATTGCCGGCATTGCAAAAGAACAGAGTATCAAGTGTAAGACAATTACTTGAGAATCATGCTGGTTATATCCACTAAACTGGGGTGCGAAGCGAGAAAGTTTTCCCTTAAATGGACGTGGAGCAATCGCAGTTCGCCCCGAGGACCATGATTTTCGTAACAATTCACCAAATGCAAGCGCAAGCTCCCCCTGCAAAAGTACAACTTGTGTAAGAGATTTTGTTAAGTGCTCAAGAAGAGGTGTAAGAATTCTACAAATGAATCATTCACATTAAACTACCACCAACAGAATTGTTTATAGCACCACATCTTACATGCATTCCCAAAGGATTAACTGTGTTGATCTCATCACTATAATCTTTCAAGAAATACTCAACAAGAGGGGGAGTGTGCAGTAAACATTGAAGAGCACTGTTCATAAAACAAGTATTTCCTAGGTTCTGCAATCCAGCCAAACCACCCTTCTCAGCTTTTCTAACAGAGTTATAGGCATCAAAACCGTCATCCATGTCTGTTAACCCTGAGCTTAAGGAACTTCCTGGATACAGATTTGATCTGTAACCTGAGGAGTGACCATTGGATAGGGCTGGCCCTCCAGCAATTGTCAAGGATGATCTCGAAGGTTCCAAGGAAACCAAAGCTAGTTCATTTCCAGTAGAATCCATTCCTAGTCTTGAAGAATGCTGTCCATCAATTAGCTCCAGACGAATCTGTAAAGTTTCATCAAACATGCAGATAAATCAAAACCAATTTTAAAACGGAAACAAAGAAATGCAAACAGAAAGATACTCACATGTTGATCCATCATCAAGTCTGACTCCTCCAGGGTTTTCTTTGAAACATGCAACTGCTTATTATTTCGTTTGTTAAAGTAATCCCAGATGCGAACCTAGCAACACATAATGACCAAAACAAGTAATTAGAGCAGGCCTTATAGCAATCAATTTTTCTTCCCAATAAATATCCTAGAGAATACATGCTTAGAACATATATATGCTCACCTTATCCTGCTCTACTCCTTTAAGTTCACAGACCTTCTGGAAAAGCTCAGTTACTGAAGCCTACATGCCATCCAACCAAAAGAATAGAAGTGAGGAAAAGGAGTTGAAATTTCGTTCTACAACAAAAGTGCATATCTAGCAATTGGTTTAAATTAGAATGATTTCCAGATTACAAAAGCCTTACCTTTTTGCTTAAAATTATTACTGACTGACTTTCATCCCTTGAATCTATCAATGTGAGACAAAGTGGATAAACTTCTACATCAAAATTTTTCTTAAAAGTACCCTGCAAAATCATCTTTCTTGGCAATGCTGGTCCTCCTTTATACCTAAAAGACATAACAAAAACAGAAAAAAAAAAATAAATAAATAAATAAATAAATAAATAAATTCTTACCGGATATCATATTGAATAAGTGAAGCAAAGATAGGCTCATTGAGGTGCAGAATATATAACGTGCAATGCTCAACCAGGAAGGAAATATTAATTCGTGTGGACTGCAGAGCAATGTATCAGCACATTCTTTTTATGTTTATTTATCCATTTTATCAACATAAACAACAAAATCTAAGTCTTAGTATTGAATAAACGTCATAAGAATTACTACCTCTAGAGGCTTAGAACTATATCAGATCCCTTCATTACTAGATCTTCAAGTTCTTTGGTAACTCAACAAAATATTCAAAAGATGAAAGTATACACCACGTACATTCTAGATTTTTAACGTAAAAATAGCAGGAGGTGAAGCATTACCATTCATAAAGCTTTTCCCAAACTGCTTGCGGTACCAAAACATAATCCTGGCCTTCCTGCAAGGATTTCCGAATCTGTATCTCCTTTTCGTTGGAATCGCAATCAATTCCGTTTAGAATAATATCAGAATTATCTATAGGACCAGGCCTCTCTGCTGCGGCAGAAGCAACCCCCCCATTCAAACGTTGAGGATCATAAGATTGGTTCCCAAGCGAATTTTCATCAGCTTCTATCCCAACATATTTTTCCCACCTCCGAAACCACCTTAACAAAGGGAAACACACAAAAAAGGCCCAAATTATGCAGTCAGCTAAAAATTCAAGATTAAACTTTGGTAATTAAGACTAATTTGGATTGAAAATTGGCATAAAATTTGCATTAATGGAAAATCAAACGCATTGTCCATTAGAGATGTTTCCAATCAACACCCATTAAAGAAGAAGTCGTATAAAAACAAACCTGCTGGAAATAACGAAATACAAGTTGCCTTCTTTCAAATTAAGCTCGGATTCGTTTCTTAAATCAGAAACGATCTTTTTCTCTTCTTCGGGCGTGCAAGGCAAGCAACTTGCCCCATTCTCCATCATGAATCCTGAATCCGGAATCGTCATGATCGATGACGAATCGCGTCTCTACCACAATCAACCAAAAACCAAATTCTTCTATTAATTAAAAAGAAAAAGAAAAAGAAAAAGAAAGAAAGAAAAATAGAGAACGAAAATAATTGAAAACTCCAATTCAAAGATTTGGATCACCTACAGATATCAGAATCAAAAATAGATAATCGATTCTTGGTCGGCGACAAGAATGTATGGAAATTGGAAGATTAAAAAATAGAAAGGGGGAAAAGATGGAATATTCGAGGGAACCCTAAACAGATCGGGAAGGGGGGGAGAAGGGAGGGAGAGAGGAGGCTTTGGGGAAGTTGGAGACGAGTTAAAGGAGTTTAATTAGGACAAAAGCCAACTTAAACTTACCGTCTTTTCAAAGATCTTGTCTTTTCTCAACTTTAAGTCACGCAACTTTTTATATGGCTCAACGATAAGTCGGGAAATAACCCAAATCATAGCATCATATTATCGAACATAAAAATAAAAATACGTCTACCACTGTTTCTTTTTCTTTTTAATTCTGGGTTTACTGTTTTTTTTTTAAATATATACAGCTCTTTTTTTCCCAATTCAAGTAGAACAATAACATGTCAATATCGGTTTTATATTGGAAGGATTTTTATGTTTTTATTCTGGCAATTTCGTGAGGAAAAAGGATCGGAATCCTTTTCCCCTTGCTCTTTCTTTTGGGTTAAATTACTTTTAGTTTATATATGTTTGACAAAATAAATTGGAAAATTAAAAAAGAAAAAAAAAAGAGAAGAGAATAATCTCCAAATTGCTAAAAATAGAATTGGCCGTCATGGGTAGGTTTACCATATTTCCTCTTATTCTAATTGTATAGAATTCTTGATTCTAGTATTCTTTTTCTTCTTCCTTCGATCTGTTTTTTTTTTCTTTTCTTTTTGGTTGGTTGCCTCTTGGATTTGAAAGAGAATAATAAAAGAAAATGTCTGAATTGACATTCAAATTTTTAATTCAACTAGTTGAAATATAAATACAAGTCAATACTTCATATTTATTCATATCATCATATGTAAATACAAGTCAATCCTTGTTTCCACTTTCCATATGTTGATCCTCAGTCAATCAAATTAGCTACGGCAAGGTTTTACACACACACAAGTAGGTAAAGGAAAAACTCAAATTGATTTATACTATTTAATAAAAGACAAAGGGAATAACCAAACCTTATGAAAATGATATATGAAAGAGATTTATAATGTTACCTTATATACTTATATACGTAGATCCAAGATCAGAGTATATTACTAGATTTTTTGGGATAAAACAATGAATTTTCTTATAAAATCATTGAACTACCTTATAAAGTAAGAAGTAAGAATTTCTAAGAGTAAAAACAAAAAGGTAGTTAAATGGGAAGCAATATTAAAATTGTCACTGTTAGTAATAATGTACATAATATATATATACTACAAAAGTGGGAACAATTGATCCCATCATAATTCCATTTCTGACTTTCTGTCTTAAGTTACATGGTTCCTATCTAGTCGGAGCTGGCTGAGGCCTCGCTTCCAGCAGGGCAACCTCTGCCACCTTGGATCTCATCTTCGCTGAACATGCTCTCCTCACTGGAATTAGAGAAGGCCCCAGCGTCATCATCGGTAAGATCTGCCTTTCTTCTCCTTTGGACATCTTTTATTCCTCTCCCTTGCAAGGCCAGTCGCCTTCGCTTCCTTGCTTTCCTCTTGCCCTTGGGGAACTCTTCTTTTTGGGACTCCATGCTTTTGCTCTCTACCTCTTTAGTATTTCTTCCCTTGCTGTACTCGTTATCCTCTGACTCTTCAGCATCAGCCTTACGCCTTTTCCTACTTGAATTAGTCTGGTACAGAATAATTTGATTTTATAATCTTCAATTAAAATCAAACAATGATAAACTACATCAATCAGACTTTACAAGTTAAGAGCTGTAAGATTACGGATCACGACAATCAATAAAAAACAAACTAAATGTGGAATTACAGTTCAGGTGATATTTTGACCAGTATGAGCCCCATAAACCCTCGTCTTCACTACCCACCCATCCCTTTCCTATCAGTTTTCATTTAACTAATAACAACTGATTAGCAATGACCTCGTAAGAGGTGTAAAGCCAAATTCAAGAGAATGCCCCTCAGTACCAAGGGAATTGTCACATCAATGATTCTAAAGCAAAAGGTGTCAAGAACAACACTCGACATAGACAAAGTTGCAAGACATGCAGCAAATTATAAATTATTAATTCCAAAAGAAAACAGACTCGTTTCACAATTTTGGCTCTCGTACTTTTCCCACTCAAAGTCGCATGCTCTATTCCGTCAGCAGAATATAAAAGGTGCAAAAAGTAGGATAAGTGCTCAGTCAGAAGCTACTTGCATACCTTGGGGCCACGATCAACCAACTGAGCCCATTCTTGTCGATTTCTTAGACAATCAAGAACAGCTTGAGAATGACTCGAGTATGCATAGCGCTCTCCATTATGTTTCCTCAAGTTAGGCCAGTGCTGAAACAAAAGCAGAACATTAATATATAATTATGTGTGTGTGTGTGTGTGTGTTTTATAAACAATGATAAGCAATTTTTCCCTCTAAAGTACTATGAGAGCTGGAAACAAAAAGGAAAGACAGAAAGAAAAATGGCATAAGGCAAACAATAGGCATTCTGTCTGACAGAAGCAACATACCGGCAGGACTGCATTACAGAGTTCTTCATAAGTCATCCGCCTGCCTTTGCTCATGATCTCGTTAATTAAGCCTGGAAATACAAAGAAGAGTATTACAAATGGGTAATTGGAGGTTAAGCAAATAAACGTGAGATTGGTCCTAATTTGGTATAATAAGACCTCTTTGGAAGGCAATTACCAGGTAAAGTACGAGGTACAGAACCACGGAGTGTGCCTATATCGTCATTGGATATATTCCTAGGTGAACTGCGTATAGATGACAAATTTTGATCATTAGCTTCAGAGGAAGAAGAAGGGCCACTGTTTGTGGTTGTAGTGGGTGCAGGAGGTGCAATCTTGTCATCTCTTTTAGCAGAAGCATGCATCGTTGAACCAATATCTTGTCTCTGATCCGGTGAAGATAGCCCTTTGTCACTCCTTTTAGCCTCATCATCAAACTCACGAGAACCACGGGACCCATCTTTAGATGCATCCTTATTTTTTCTTCTAGAAACCTACAAATGCATCAAGTTAAGAACCATTCATCAAAGCAAAACATTGTTGATAAGTGATAACCTCTGTTACCAAAGCAACTAATACTTGAAACAGGAATCCCAAGTTGGAAACTAAAATATCAAATAAGGAAGTGCAGATATTACCATACTATGTTCCTTTCCCCCAGAGCTGGATGTCCGCTTTATTAGCATGCTTGTTGCAGTTGGAGATGCCAGCAGAGGAAAGCTACCTGTGTGCCGCACGCGTGGAACACGAGGTACTCTTGGAGAACTATTAAGTTCTTGATGCAAAAGTAAAGCAAGCTGAAATTGAGGAATACAAAAGGGAGAATGAATTTGTAAAATAAAGCAGCTAAAAATGATTATAAATAAAACAAACAAATAGAAAGAGAAGGAACAGTAATCTTCTTTGAAGATAGCACTTGCTCTCATACCTCTTCATCACTCAGAGTAGGGGAATTTGATGGTACAAAAGGATGTGCTGATGATGCATGAGTGACCTTAGATGCTGGCTGGGTACTTGACTGATTGAACTTTTCACCTTTTTGTGGGCAACCTGAAGCTGATGTCTTATTTTGTTGAACATGTGAAGCAGACTGACTTTGCAGTGATCCACCAGACTCACAAGAGACTGAGGTAACTGAAGCATTCTGCACCGAAGATGCCTTTGAAGATGATGAAGGCACAGAATCTTTTGTATCAGCTAATGTTCTCTTAGAAATGGAAGAATGTGTAATCCTGCTATGGTGTGGAACTTTTGAAGTAGAACCAAAAGACGATCTGGGGCGCTCTTTTGCTATCTTCCTTGATAAGTCATTCCTATCCTCATCCCTGGGTACATCACTTGCAGCATGGTCTTTCTTAATGCTGGCGTTATTCTCAGCAATCACTCGTAGCTTAGTGCTAGCATTGGAATTCTGAGTATCTGTACATTTAGAGTTATCAGGAATAGACATGGTTCCAGCAACAGATGAAGTGGAAGGTGATTTTCCAACACATACTACTGTTTTATGCTGAATAGGCTGTTCTTCAGAGGTTGCCACGTTTCCACTAGGTTTTGTCTCTTCAGCAGATGCAGGAACATGCTTGGATTCTGAAGAATTTTTCTGCACGGACTCAGAAACTTCTGAAGAATCGTGTTTTACCACAGAACAATCCCCAGCCATTTCTTTAGCCTTACTAGAATGACAATCAGCAACCAGTCCTGACTCAACGGCTTTTGTCTTACCATTAGAAGGTTGTGCACTGCCTCCGACCACAACATTGATTTCGGAAGTTTCTGAAGTTTGATGGACAGATGTACCTGTGTCTTTAGCATCAGCATGAGGAGACAACTGAGCAGTTAAGACAACCCTCGTGCCGTCATCATCATTCTTTTCTCTTTTCACCTCAAATGCAGGTTTAACAGAACTGTGAGACATGCTGCCATTAGATTCTTTAGGAACCTGATTGCTCTGAACTCCCGAGGCAGAGGCAGAACTAGCCAAATTGACAACCATATGCTCCTTAGGACTTCTTGAAGAACCTTCTACACCATTATCTACTTTGTCAGTTGCCACGCTATCACCCTATTGAAAGTATATTAAAAGATTACTAAAAATTTGAGCGAAATCAAAAGCGCAACAGAAATAGTTTCCTCTTTCTCCACTACTTTACACAGAAAGACACAATGAGAATTGCATGCACCATTAATGTGTATGCAAAGTGCACTGAAACTAGTTATTGAAGTTGTAATATTTACATAAATGAGTTGACATGTCATGATTACTCAGCTTCAGTGTTTAATATGTGATTGGAATTTCGTTAAGCACGGTCCACTAGGTTCTTTGATCATTTCAAATACAGGTATATGCATATCTTTTTTAACCAACAAAATCTTTCACTTTAGTTAACTTGTCTACCCTTTCTTAAGCAGCTTTCCAGAGTTTATTATCATTGAGTACTCTAGATCAAAAGCAAAACCTATTTACCGAAAAGCAGAGTTCGACCAAGTACGATATTTTGAGGCAAATACTATTCGAGTTTACATGACCCCACAACATCACAGACTTGCTTCTAACTAACAGTGGGAGCTTCCCATTTCATCTAGATAAAAATTATTTTATGTGA
Organism: Corchorus capsularis; assembly: GCA_001974805.1. Lineage (NCBI taxonomy): Eukaryota > Viridiplantae > Streptophyta > Magnoliopsida > Malvales > Malvaceae > Corchorus > Corchorus capsularis. The sequence goes on from AWWV01010347.1 coordinate 13,429, forward strand.
ATATATATACACACACATCGACAAAACAACCCAAAAAATAAACAAAATTCCATCCATGATACCAATAAAACAACGGTATAATAAGGTTACCTCTATTTTAACAGGAGTTATCCCAGGATCTTTCAACTCTAAAAGCAATGCAACATCTTCAGTTTTCGGAGAGCTCTCCAAAGATGGGGGAAGATGATGGTCAGCCTTCTCCTCCTTTGGTTCACTTCTAATTAAACCATCATGTCCAGACATTCCAGAAGTTGAGGCATCTAAAGCACGCTCCTTTCCCACAAAGTTGTTCTTAGGCCTTTCAATTGTGTGGTTCAATGCAAAATTACCATCTAATGTCGGGTCTTGAAGCACACCATCCTTCGAGTTTTTGTTCTTTACACTCTGAATGTCAGTCTTGATAGACTTCGAACCTCTGTCTTCATAAAATTCCAATTGTTTTGCATCACTGCCGGTTCTAAACACTAGTTATAAGAATGCAAAAAACACAAGAACAAAAAAAAACCTGGAGTCAACATGCTTATGCCAACTTTGGTAAAGATGACACTCACCATTTCCGTTCATTCAACTACTATTTGAAACAGGTTTTAAATAACTAAATTTCTCATGATAACAAGATAAGAATCCATGCATGTATAACATGTCTGCGCAGCATTAAATTGCAGTGAAAAGCAAGTTAAATAACCTGTTTTATGGGACTGTGCACCTCTCTTCTTCTCATGAGCCTCTTTCTCAGCAGCACTTCTAGACTTCTTCTTTGCACTCCTATCTTTTGATGCTCCAAGCTCATCTTTCTTCCGCTTATTAGAGGGTATAACAACAGGGTGAAGAACAGTCCTGTCCTTCCTTGCCCCATTCTGCCAACGCCTCCTATCCGTATCCTCACCCTCACTCTTCTTCCCTCCCTTTAAATTATCCTTCATTGGATACATCGGAGCGCCAAACACTCTCTCCTTAGACAAAGAAACCAGAACTCCGGCACCATTATCAACCAGATTCCCATTCTCATTATCATTCTCATTCTGCTTATCATTCCTATCATCACCTTCTTTATTCTCATCCCAACAAGGGAATTCCCTATACTGGAAATTGAACTTTTTAGGCACATACCCTGTACACTTCCACAACTCGGGGGTAAAAACCCCAGACAACCCTTCAAATAAACCTGGCTCCCCACCAGGAATCCCTTGAACGTGAACACGCTCTTCCATGGGGATATCAGTCCAGAGCCTAAAGGGACGCCGGGGAGGCACATGGCTTACATAACTACTCTCTAACCTAACAGTTTTTGTCGGCAATTCAACCAGCAATTGTGCCACCTCTGTCTCCTCACTATCATTCCGGGTGCTCTTGCTCTTGCACTTGTCACAGGCAAACAACTCTTCAGACTTGGTGTAACGCGAGCAGCGCGTGTGCACCCAAACGCCGCACTCATCGCACTTCACCATCTCTTCACCGTCATCAAAAGTGACGCCGCAGATGCAGTCCACCGTCCATGAACCGTCACCCCAGTCATCGTGGGGGTCAGCCCGATGCGTACGGCCTTTCATAATTATTATCCTAAACCCTAACTACAGAAAGAAATCTCTAAAAAAGAAAATAACCTAAAAATTCTAAATTCCTAACCCGCCCTATTCTATTCACATTGAATGAAGTAAAAGCGTACTCTAATTTAACAGCTTCTCTTTTTGTTGCCGAAATTGAATTGGAATTGAGCAATGAGTACCTGGAAAGATCATTATTCGTTACTGATACGATGATTTGACGGACTCTCTCGGTGACGAAAATTGCCTCTTCATTTCGCACGGACGGACCGGAACTGAAAGAGAACGAATTAAAACCAGAAGTATGAATTTCTTTTGGCGTCCGTCTCTTTCTTTTTCTTTTCTTTCCTCTGCGGCTCGGCTTCAAAATATCCAAGCCCGTTTTCGAGTCGCGGCCCGAGCCCATTCACCCTTGACCCAGCAGCGTCAAAAGGCTTTTTATTCAGCATTTTTTAAAATTTTCTAATAAAACTTCTTTTTTCTTTCAATTTACTACTTTATTATGTGCTCAAATGAGTAGTTTGAGACTTTTGACTTCAAATGAAAAAACAAAATTTTATACATCACACATGCAATGAGTTACAATATTTTAATAATATTTTAAAGAGTATTACATAACATAGAAAATATTTTCTAAGTATGATAAAAACAATGGAATTAATGCTTAAATTTTAATTTTGTACTCCCTCTGTCTCAAATTATCTAACCCTTTTGGGTCAAAGTAATCCTAACTTTGATCCTTAATAATAAAAAATTATATAGAATTAAATTTTTAAAAATTATGTTTCGATTAAATTAAGTTTTAAACTTTTCAAAACATATTTTTTGAAAATTTGATTGTGTGTATATTTTTTATAATCAAAGGTTAAAAGTAAAATTACTTTAACCCAAAAAAGTCAGATAATTTGGGACGGAAGAAGTATTCAATAATAATAAAAGATGGATCACACCTTGAACTTTAATCTTTATTACTGTTAGAGAAATTTACTCTTAGTGATTCTTTTTGGGTACAAATTGATGACTTTGAGAATTTTAACATGCAACAATTGACCTTTACCTACCTTCTCAAATTGTGTTAACTTTTTGTTAATGATGGTCTTTTTTTTCTAAGTTAATTGAAGATAGCCTTGAACAAAATTATTTGAACTTTAGCATATATTGGTTTTTTTGGAGTTTAAATGTAAAACGACTACTACATTTTTTTTTCCTACTTTGTCATTTTTGTGAACAAAAAATATACTAGTAGTACACAACTTTTCTTTCTCTGCTCCCATATCTATTTCTTGCACGTTGTTCACTCGTGCGGAAGAAGAACAGGAGGCATTTCAATCTTCATATCGGAATATTCCCTCAATTGAATGAACATACTTTTCCATGCGCATTACTCATCTTTTCTAAAATTACTATTTTTTCCCCTAATAAGAGTTTGAGTTATTCATTCATTCTAATAAGTAGTAAAAATACTAAACTAACATAAATATATACTAGAGATAATGGTCCAATCTTATGTGCAATTCTATGATACAATGATTGTTAAGTACAAACTACAAACAGATTACCTACCTACAAGTCAATTTATGAGTATAACTATTTGGTCAATGCTTGAGAGTGCTGTAGAGAAATACCTAAAGTTGTTCAATACATTTTACATATTTGAGATATTACTATTCATATAGTATATTCTCAATGCATGAATTGATTTAATTGTAATGGTACATAGATATTTTTCCATGAGACATAAAATTTAACTTCGAACTAATCATAATCTAATGTGATTAACAAATATCGGAAAAGTAGTAAAAAATATTTGACATTAAGAAATTATATTGATTTGACTATTTTCATTCATATCAGACTAAATGTGTTAGATAAATAACTGATATAAGTTTCATAGAGACATCATAATTGCACAAAAATGTTACAAACCATCTCACTCAAACATTGCTACTCATAATAGCAAAGTGAAATCTCCATGAATTCAATTGATATTGTTAGGAAGAAATTATATTGATTTGACTATTTTCATTCATATCAGACTAAATGTGTTAGATAAATAACTGATATAAGTTTCATAGAGACATCATAATTGCACAAAAATGTTACAAACCATCTCACTCAAACATTGCTACTCATAATAGCAAAGTGAAATCTCCATGAATTCAATTGATATTGTTAGGATTCATTGAAATGAAACTACACTTATAACCATCTCACTCAAATATTACTACTTCATGATAAAAAAGTGAAATTTTGACGAGTTCAATTGATCTTTTGAGGAGTCACTTGAAATGAAACACACTTGTTTATATCAACTATCCCTCAAAGTTAGCTTTTACATAATTTTTGTTTGACCAATTAGCTTTTAGATAATTAATTATAATTGATTATTAATGGACGTAATAAAATGACATTTTACTATTTTAGGAAGGGAAATTCAAAATTGCAGCAGCTGCGCAGGTGCTCTCTTCTCGTGCCAAATTTCCAAATCCAAGTCAATATTTGCTTCATACCAACTTTTTAGTAATTTAGCTTAGCTGCCTACTCCTACTGGGAAGAGTCTATAATTACCAAAACGCCCCACATCGACCGGTCCAGTCGTCCTTCGTTTCAGGACGTCAGTACGGAGGGACAGGTACTGCGGTAAAACCAGTGACAGTAACTCAGTTATGGACTTATGGTAAACAGTAAAACATTCCACAGCCAATATTCGGCTGACACGTAATGGAACAGGCGCATCAATGGATGTTGCCAAACATCATGGTATACATGGTGTGTACATGCATCTGGATGGATGTCATGTCATACATTACATGGACATGTAAGAAAAAGAAAGAAAAATATACGTATTTTGGATTTATTTGAGGTTTTTACATTTTTTCAACAAACTATTTTTTTTCAAGTCCAATTTTTTAATTATTTATTTTAGTATTTATTTTTATTGCGTTTTTGGCAGCCATTTTTATTTCTTTTTTGGCTTACTTATTTAGGCCGATGTGAAGCAGATCCTCTTTGGTCTGTCTGTCTCTTCTCTCTCTTTTCCTCTCTCAGATAATCACTGTGAAACAGTGGTAGAAACTAGAAACAAAAGGAAAAGGAAGAAAAAGGAGAAAAAATTACAGACACTGTAAGAAATGAAAAATCTTTCCTTTTTTTTCTTGACTATACTACTTTGTTTTCTGCTGTTATTTTTTTTTTTCCATTTCGTTTTCTCCGTAGTGATCTCGAGGTGGGTTTGTAGTTTTGTTCGTCATCAATGGAGATGATTGTAGCTTTAGCTTAGTTTCCAAAAAGATTCATCATTTTTTTATTCCCAACATTTCAAGACTGGATTTTTTAAATTTTCACTTTTTTTGATGTTTGGGTTTATAAATTTCAGGTCTTTTTGTTGATTAGTTGATTAAAAAAGGAGCCTTTTTTTAGGAATAATCATCAGGCTATGGCGGTTGTTGAGAATGCTCCGAATCCAGATGCGGCTGCAGCTGCAGTAGCATCGAACGATCAGGATCAGTCAAAGCAGAACCATGTTCGGTCAAGAATCGATCCGAGCTTACACCCAAACGATCAAGGGCTGTACAACAAGATCGGTGGTCCTCATCATCGATCTAACGGTGGGGATTTGCAGATGAGCAATGGTGGTGGTGCGGGTGAAGTTGGGGATAGCTTCAAGAGAGACATGAGAGAGTTGCAAGAACTCTTCTCTAAGCTCAACCCCATGGCTGAAGAGTTCGTGCCTAATTCACTTGCTAGCCATGGACTCAATGGAGGGTTTTACACTAACAACTCTTTTTTGCCTAACAACAATAACATCACAAGGAATGGCCATGCCAACGGCAATGGAGCTGGTAGACGGGTATGCCACGAAAATCCCATTTTTTTTAATTGTTTGCTTTTATTAGCGGAAAAATTAGAGAGAAAATAGTCAACTGGTTTTGTTTGGGGTGTGGCGGATGAATGTTTTCAAGGTTTAGAAAGTTCCCTTTCTTCTTTTTCTCTTAACTTTCTGTTTTTATTATTCTTTACTTGTTCAGTTGTTCTTGTTCACACTGATGCCCGATTGCATTCTGCATGAGGAAATTTTTAGATGTCCTGACCTTCATGTGCTTCAATCGTTGCTTTATTATCTTTTTTCTTTGTAGGGTTGGTTCTTATTGTAGGATTTTTGGGGTTTCAAAAGTTCAAATGGGTAAATAACTTGTCTGAGCTTTTGTCCCTGTGTTTATTATCCCAGGGTGGTGTTTGGATGTGCAGTTTATGCTTTGTTTATTTGAAATCTCGGAAGTGAAGAAAAAGGAAAGGGGAAAAGAGAAACAAAGGATTCTATTGTATGTTTGGATGTTTATTTGATACCATAATAGTTGGAGGAAAGCTGATTTTCTTCTTTGGTTAAGTTTAGCTGAGGATATTGTTTATATACATTTAAAAAGTCATGAAAATTTTAAATTCCAAATATTAAGAAATTTATGTTTTAGTAATCACACTTGTGGAAGAGAGCATCATCTGGTCTCATGGATATGCTCATTGGTGGTTGTCTTTCTCAGAAGAAAACTTTCAGCCAAGGGAAACGGAGGGTGAACAGTCGCACAACTATGGCCCAGAGGGATGAGATTATCCGTAGGACTGTCTATGTGTCTGATATTGACCAACAGGTATATTCATATCTTCAACATTTTCTGCTTTTTGTTGAACGCCACAACCGATTCTGCAGTTTTTGCTTTAACATATCTAGATTCATGTGGCCTTTCGCTTGTTGGGATGTAGGTCACTGAAGAGCAGCTTGCAGGTTTATTTGTGAGTTGTGGACAGGTAATATTCTTTCCATTCCTTATTTGATACTTAACATCAAAAGAACGTATCTTAATGAACTTCTTTCCTTATGAAGGTGGTTGACTGCCGCATCTGTGGTGATCCTAATTCTGTACTTCGATTTGCCTTTATTGAGTTCACTGACGAAGGTGATGTTCATTTATGGTTATTTGGTACATAGTCAATGAAACTGTCAAACATGATACTAACAGCTTTTATTGCTTAATGGTTTGGTTTTCCAGAAGGTGCAAGGGCTGCTCTGAATCTGGCAGGGACTATGCTTGGATTCTACCCAGTTAGGGTGCTGCCTTCCAAAACAGCTATTGCACCAGTTAACCCAACATTTTTGCCTAGGGTGAGGCTCACTGTGGCAATTTATTCTAATGGAACTTGTAGGCTTAGATGCCTTTTTCATTTTCTTTGCCTGTTCAGCTTGTTAAGTAATTGTTGTTTTGAATTCAGACTGAAGATGAACGCCAGATGTGTGCAAGAACTATCTACTGTACAAACATTGACAAGAAGGTAAGAAGTTTTGGGCATCTTTTGCAATATTCATTTGAATCGTGACCCTGATTGAAATTCCTTTACATGTAATATGTGATTTTACACTTGCAGGTTACTCAAGCTGATGTTAAACTCTTTTTCGAAACAGTCTGTGGGGAGGTTTGTAATTCGTTAACTTGAGAGTTCTGCTTCTTCTGTTTATTACATTAAACCTGTTTGGCAGTGCATTTAAAGGGACATCTTGCCTAATATAGGTATATCGCCTGAGGTTGCTGGGGGACTATCACCATTCAACTCGCATTGCTTTTGTTGAGTTTGTAATGGTAATTGTTTCTTCATCTTCATTTACGTGTTTCGTTGAACATAGCTGAACAAATTTTCTCTGGTTTCTGAAAGGTATGATGAGGTAAATGAGGGCTTTTCACGTCTTTTTGTCACCTACTTATAATCCTAAAAGTTTAGGCTAGCCGGTGACTGTGTTAACTCTAGGGCATTGGGCTAACCGGTGACTCTGTTAACCCTAGTTAAGGTTTAGAGAGGAAAAGTTTAAATAGTTGTGATGTTTTGGGATATCTATTACTCCTGATTTATTTCTTGAAATGGAAAGAAGCTTGAGGGCTTGAAGAGTGTTCAATTCTGGCACCGAGTGGAAGTGGATCGGAGAAGCTTCCTTATTCAATTTCATTTTAAAGTTGTTTAAACAATTAGTTCAACCAAACTGCCTTTTTTAGCATGTTATCTACAATCTTCTCTTTGAAACATAACAAGTAATTTACCAAGTATTACATGATTCTTACATGAGTTTAGCGTTTCATCCAATGGAAGTGTACTAGTCTCATGTATGGAATTAGAACCATGTTGTAGTAGAACCATTGGGCACGATCTCTTGGAGTACATGGGCTTTCTAATTTGCTAATAGTTGTTATGGGGACATTGTTAACATGAACTATTTATACGTCCTTGTGGTCTGATGAAGATATGGTGCTCCTTGTCTTATTGTTTTTTTCATATCTTCTTCTCTCTTGACCACGTTAATAGATTTAAAACCTATCTATTTTAGATTTTTGTTGACAGATGCTAATCTGCTTGTTGGTAGTAGGTTTATTAGATTTGCATTTGAAATCAACGTGCACTATATGTTATTGTTTTGGTAGTAGTGACCCTCCATTATTGTATCTTTCTTGTGGATGAGGATGGTATGCTGTGCCTCCTTTATATGCAATGCAGTGAATGCAAACTGATTAGGTAATTTTAGCCCATGAAAAATGTTTCTTTTAAAGTTGATTTCCATTTGTTTGTCTGTCTATTAAGGGTGGACTCTTGCCATGGTCCATTTTCAGCAGATTGTATGGAGAGCTTGGATTATCCTTTCAGGGCCTTCCAAATATATTTTCAATGTTACATATGTAGATCTTTCACCATCCTTGGTTGAAGGCCTTGTTAAATTGTTCAGCTAGTCATGGCACAATGGCATATCATGTATCTGTTTTAAGGTCGGGGGTGATTTTGTGTCACGCACACTAGAAACTTAAGAAGAATGCATTTATTTCTTGCACTTAAAGCTTGCTTATCAGTTAAAGTAGACTTTTGCTCTAGTGCTTTCTTAACTAGTGATGGTGTAAATATTTGGCCATTTAGAGCTTTGATTTGTTTTGCAGTTTTAACTTTGCAGCTTAAATGGTAGAATTTTAGCCGTTGAATCCTATTAAAGTAGATTTTGCATGGCAATTGCACTTGTGCCTGTTAACGTTACAAAGTTGGTTTGCTTGTAACCATAGAGTGGTATTTTGCTAAACACATTAGAATGTGAATAATTGAAGTGTACTTGCTGCATGGATAAGCTAAAGAATGCTCTTCGATCGACAAATGATCTTCTAAACGATATGTGTAAAGTGGTTAGGATTGGAACAATAGGTGATACTCTGAATTATTTCTTGATTGTCTGCCTCTCATTAGGTAGTGAACCTTTGGCTTATCAGAGATGTTATCCCAGTTTTGAAACTACTTTAAAGTTTGCAAGTGATAAGTAGCTCCTTGTTTCACCACCTCAAGATTGGGTTGCTTCAATGTTTATGAATGGACGAATTTGTAACTTTCTCCTATTCACATGTAGGCTGAAAGTGCGATTGCTGCTCTCAACTGTAGTGGTGTGGTTCTCGGATCATTGCCTATAAGGTCAGATACCCGATTTTTACATCATTTCTCAAAATGATAGTTTTCTATTGGTTTTACTTTTCTGGCCAGAAGTTGTCTCCAAAGATTGATCAAGTATATATAACCATTGTCTTTAAAGTCAATATTGATTGTTTTGTATGATCAGGGTAAGCCCATCAAAGACCCCAGTTCGGCCACGTGCTCCTCGCCTTCCCATGCACTGAATGATCTTGGCGCTCCAAACTGATATTAGTAGCAGTTTATATATATTTAAAATACATACACACACCCATGTAAAGATGTTTCCCATGTTGATGGTCTGCCTGTTTTATATATATTGTCACCCTCTGCTGCTATGCTTGGGATCATTGTTACCATAGGAGTCATCTTTTGTTTATCCTTGCAACTTGCAATACATAGAGTCGGATGGAACATCGAGGCTTTGAAAGATGTTATGCATTATTGCTCACTAATGTGGACTGGGTTTGTCCCAAACTTAAACTTATCTTTGCACTTTCTGGTAATTACTATGTGACTGATGAAGTGGTTCTTTAGTTCTTTTGGGTTATTGACTGTTACTGTGCTGCGAGCTTTGGCTAGTAGAGATGGATACTCTATCAACTTTACCCCAGCCCCCCTTTAGTCTTAAACTTGTGTAAATGGCAGGATTTTGTTCTTTTTAGTTTTTACCAGCATTTGAATTCAAGTTAGCTTGACCTTATACTGTACTTTTACGTCATTACATTACACGGCATGTCCAGGAAATGACAGAACTATCTCTGCCTTAGGCAAGGTCAGATCCTTAATTATGAGTTATGAATTCTTACATGGTTTCAGAATGAAAATGCACTGGGCTAACCTAACCCTAGGCACTTTTTTTAAAAAAATTTCATGTGATTGCTCCATATATATCTCTGCCTTAGGCAAGGTCAGTTTTGTTTTGTTACAAACATCCCTGTGAAAAAAATCAGCAGGGCTAGTTATATATATTCAACAAGCATTACTATTATACATCAGGCTTTATAATAATAATAATAATGAGCCAAAAGTCAGGCTCATCTTTATATTTTACAATACATGTTACTATTTGTTTCAAGCACACGATTAGGAACCCAAAGCTCAAAGGTGAAGAAGGCATCTAAGTGACTTTCCGTCAACAAGCAGTTGAAAGGCTTCATTGATCTTCTCGAAGGGAAGTTGATGCGTGATGAACTCGTCTAAATTCAGGGTCTGGAAACCAAATTCCAAAATAGGCTCAATTGAATTGGATTTGAAATAACTAAAGTTCGTATATAGAGATGAAAGTACTTAAACTTACCCCACACATGCATTGTTTGGCAAAGCCTGGGAGCTGGGTTTTGCCTTTGAAACCTCCAAAGACTGATCCAATGATTTCACGCCCATTGAATAACTCCATTGGATGGATAGGCAGCAACCTTGGGCTTGGATGAACTCCCAACAGAACAGTCAATCCCCATCCCTATATTCATCCAAAAATAATGCTTTTCCATTCAATATATCTATATATGAATATTCAAAACTGGGAACGGAAAGCAGAGAAGAGTATTAGAAAAATGATGACGTACGAATTGAGTGGACAAAAATGCCTCCCTAAGAACTTCAAGGTTTCCTGCACACTCAAAGCTGTAATCCACACCTCCATCTGTCATAGCCCCGATTTTCTGCAGTCACCATTTTCCATTTAAAGATCAGTAAAAATCCTCACTCTTTTAATATTGATTGTAGGTTTTTTTTTATAACCCACTAACCTCATGCACTGGTATGTCAAGATCCTTAGGGTTTATGAAGTCTGTAATTCCCACAGCTTTGCCTGTTCCCACATATATACGAAGAAACATTATAATCTAATCAATAGGCTTAAATTATGATGATAATATATACCAACTGCCATTGCCCATTGGGGAAAAAGTTACCTTTGGCAAATTTGCTAGGGTTGATGTCAATGCCAATTATTTTTGATGCTCCTCTTACTCTTGCTCCTTCGGCAACCTGGTCAAATTCCATTTTTTGCAATTAGTTTAATTACCACATGGGATGGAAGGATTTATTTAGTAATATAATAATGGAAACACATGCTTTTTCCTTATTAAGGCTGCTTTCAGATTTTGCGTTATATATTGGGAAGAAGAGTCAACTTATTAACTTCATGTGCCAAGCAAACCAGACCATACTTAATTATTTCCATGCATCTTGTCCTTTTCCAAGGTGGATTGTATCATTGCATGGTTTGAAAAAATGTTTATAACGTCTAAAACTTGTATTATACGTACATGTAAAAAATGATAACCTTGATGACCCAATATTCCTCAATTAACGGGAGGGTCATGTAATGAATTGTTGATAAATTTACATAAAAAACTCGTAATTAAGCTTGAATAACGGGGTAAGTGAAAGAGACTTACAGCGAGTCCCACAGCGCCCAAACCAAAGATTGCCACGCTTGATCCAGGCTGAACATTGGCTACATTCCAAGCAGCTCCCACTCCTATATCAAGTAAAAAGACAATCGTATACATCTTATGTTTAGACAAAAATTCACCGTCAGACACGAATTTTATGCATATTACACGACTTCAATGTCGTCGGCTTGAAACAAGGAAAAATTCACCGTCAGACACCAACTTTTAGCATATTACTCGACTTCAATTAAACCGACCAACTTTTGTCCAAAAAAAAAAAATCAAACCAACCAACGTTTCTTTGGTTGATTGGAAGGAGCTTAATGCCCCTCAAATAAGGTATCAGGTTCGAGTCTCTTGCGAATGGAGAAAATAGATGGTGGACCCAATTGAAGTCCGATATGCCTCGACTCCAGATTAGTCAGAGTCTAAGAGGGTTCATCTTAAAAAAAAAAAAAACTAGACTAGAACAAGGAAAAACAGGGGAATTAAGGTTTGATTGGTTTCATTACCAGTGGAAAGGCCGCAACTTAAGAGGGTCATTTTGTCAAGGGGGGCTTTATCGTCAATCTTGACAAGACAGGCAGAATCAAGAACAGTGAATACGCTGAAAGTGGAGGTGTTGAGGAAATGGAAGATGGGGTACTTTCCATCCTTGGTGAAAAACCTTGTTTTGCCATCATTTACCATGACGCTCTTCAATGGATTCACTCCAAACTTTTGGCAGAGATTGGTTTTGTCATTTTTGCAGCAGACGCAGTTGCCACACTCTCCTTGGAAGACTGGAATCACATGGTCACCTTTTTTCATGTCTTCAACTCCTTCCCCAACGCTCTCAACGATTCTGGAAAGAAACAGAGTTGGCGTTTGTTATAATCAATTCATATCAGTAAAACTCTGCTTTCTAAAGTGAAAATTATTATCACATATATACTTACCCTGCAGCTTCGTGGCCTAGAATTCGTGGATATGCTCTCTGAGCTTCATTCTTCAAAAGCATAACATAACATCATTAATATAATAGTCAGACTGATTTGTCACATAAATTATGAATTAGTAAGAGAAAACAATTGCTTAATTGGGTTTAATTACTTACTTCGCCTTTCCAAGCACTGAGATCCGTGTGACAGACTGAAGTGAAGAGGATTTTGATCCTAACCTCCATCTTTTGAGGAGGAGCAACTTGAATTTCTTCAATTACAAGAGGCTGCCCAGGACCCCATGCTACAGCAGCTGCAACCCAGGGAAGAATATTATATGACAATATATCAATTTATAATCTCAGGAAAAAAAAACTATAATATCAAAGAATTTATCATATAATAAGAAGGAAATTCATAGTACCTTTGCAGGTGATAACTTTCCCTGTTGTGTCATGTTTACCAAAATCCATTATGTTCCTCTCGATCGATGAAACCGAAGATATTGTCTGAGACTTTTATCAAACACTTTCTTAACGTGTCTCTGGTGAGACTTTTGTAATGAACTTGACTGGAAAGGGTTTTGCAATTGTTTGCAAGGATATGGCTATTGAGCTATATTATGCTTGAACAATGCGGGGGGGTGTTTGAAGCTTTGGATCAAAGCTTGTGAGATATATAAGCTGCGAGCCTAATCTCACGTGGCCAAAAGGATATATACTAAAAAAAACTGATTTAACAACATTTAACTTTTTATTGTTTATTCTCAAGGTAAGAAGATAAAATTAACTTTATCTTTATTAGGGTCGCTTACCGGCATTTAATCTAATTGTTTCTGGTTGAATTCTTCATGGGTGTTCCAATCTGTTCCTTTCAAGGAAAAGAAAAAGGGAAAAAAGGTACTCAAAGTCAAGGTCAACAATATATTATCAAAAAATGATAAAAAAGAATGACAAAAATAGGGTGGATGGACTTTTTAGATAATTAAGTTGTTAATATCAGTAATTAGAAAGGTATTAATACTATTATAGTTTGACAAATTGAGAACACTAGTACAAAAAGATGGGATCGATAGGATTGCAGGTCGGGGGTACGACTATACAAGTTGGCCAATAGGGTCCGGGGCCAACTACAAAGCCTGGCATGAGTTAATTGGACTTACACTTGACGGCAACATGGTAATTAAGCTTCCTGCTTCCCTATTAAATTGCTCAACAGATGAGAAAACTGCAAAATAAATGCCAAACCGCGTATGCAATAGAGAGGATAGTAAAAGGGTAGTAATTTTTTTGTAATTAGAGTGAACTTTTTTTTGTTTTTTGCTCTATTTTCCATTGTCCTAAAGCATGCATAAACAACTCAAATTTTGTCCTCTATTGGAGCATTAATCACGATGGTTATGAAAAATGAAACCATATTCCTACATGCTTTCCTGGTTGTTTTAACTTTTGACTCTCTTTATGTCCATATCAAAACTGGAAATCACGAGTAATTTGAAGATTTGAAAGGGTAATGAGCTAGTATATGACAACCCTTCAATCTGAGAAATTATTAGGTGGATCGGGTACATCACATTATTCATGGTCCTGACTAATAAAATTTTGACAAATCAGATTTTTTTCTATAATTTCTAAAACCCTAGCCAATTAATGTCATAAATTTAAAGACTTACCCGTAAATCTAATATGGAGAAACTAGAGGCTAAACATGACGCTAAATTTGTGACTGAATTTTAGAAAGAAATCTGATTTATTAAAATCTTATTGGTCAGGACTACGGATGATGTCCTAATAATTTCTCCTCCAATCTCATTATTGAGTTCATTAACAAATAAATGGCCATATATGATTAGAAGATTTAATGGATATATACAAGTTGCATGCATTAATTTATGAGTAAATCTCTTAATATGGAGTAGTTCTCTTTTCTTTCTCTCTCGCCCTATTAATTAGTTTTTGGCTTTATATTTGGAGGTCAAAGATATGGAATTCTGCTAAATTTCCTTGCCCAAAGAAGTGGCTACAGTCTCTATCTTATCGGGTGATCTCAATATTGTCACTTGCATGCATGGTGTAATTACACAACAGTTCCCAGCAGCCAAACAGCAACAGGCTGCTTCAACTTATCAATAATACGTAGTATCATTTAAGACAAGAAAGAAACTCTCCCCTTTGATCCAAAAAAAAAAAAAAAAAAAAAAAAGAAAGAAAGAAAAAAGAAAGAAAGAAACTCTCCCATGTTACATTTTAGTCAAAATCGTGGGCTGCCAGCCAGAGTCCATGGCAAAATGTGCCGGCCATTCCAGGCAAGAATGGGGTCTATATATCCCATTATTGACGGTTATTTTCTATTCTTTTTTTCAAAGATTAAAACAATATAGTATATGATAATATATCAACTATACAATCCATTTTAATATAAAGAAAAGAAATATCTTTGGGTTCATAAATGATCCTTCTATTTAATATAGTAATATTATTGTTGATGATTTTATATAGTCTCCCAAGAAAAATTGGACATTTCTAAACAAATTATGAAAAGTAAAAATCGGACATACAATTTTCTCTTCGCTCCATTAAATGAACGAAAAGACTTGTGAAAATTATATATGATGGTTTTATTCTGTTGCCCAACTACTAGAAAATTATAATCACTGGGGAAAAAAAAGTACTAGCAACCGACAATTTTCTCTTAGTTCCACCATTAAATGAACGAAAAGACTTGTGAATGGGGGAAATCTATAAGTACTTGTGATGTGTACTCAAGAATAGTACTCTCACTTTTTTATCTTAAATTTTTATGTTTCCGAACAACTGAAAAATATATTCTTATATCCAAACACCTAAATATCCCTTACATTTGTAGTAAGTACTATTCTTAAATACACATTATGAATACTTATAGTCTCTCCCATGTGAAAATGTAATACTATACTATGAATGATTTTATTCTGTTCCAAGCTATGCTAGAATCAGTAATCACTCAAAAAAAAAAATTACTAGTAACCGACTTGAGTTTGGGCCTTTTTCTTTTTGGGTTTTGGCCCAAATGGAAAAAGCAAAATGTCTAAACAAAGAATAACCGACCTGTTTGTGCCCGACCCAACTCTAGATCCAAAAGGCCATAGACCTGATTTTTTTTTTTTGCTACAAAAATAGGAACGAGCTTCATCCTCACAAGAATAGGGAAGTGATTTTTGTACACCCAGTTTATTTATATTTATATGTCCATTATTTCAACTACTACGTATTTATTGGCAATTAAGACGATTTAATTGGTTCCTTCTAAAAAAATGATTTAATTGGTTTACTCAATCACCTAGCTAATGCCTACTACTTTATCCAAGCAAAGTAGCCTTTAACTTCCTCACAAGCACTTTATTGGTTCAATTAGTACTTTTTTTGAAGTAATAGTGTTCAATTACTTCATCTTTTGATTTTAATGGTATTTAATTAAGACTTAACTCACTTTAATTAGTCTTTTAAATAGACGTTTCATACTTTCACAGATGGCAATTTTTCTAATTAATCTGCGGTCAATCACTTGAGCAATTAAGTAAGATAAAATAGAGGAAAATAATTCCCCTTTCTTCAACACGCTGATGTGTTCATTCGTATAAGTAGTTTTAACGTATGGAGTTGTTCTATTCGATTCAAGCTCTGACGCATGAGAGCTTGGCAGCATGCACGAGTATGTCTCCAAGATCTTCAGTTTTCTTTTTCTTTTTTAAGCCCAAATTTTCTAGATTTTTAAACAAAGGAAATTCGAACTCTTTTTTTATTTTTGTGATATTTGAGGTTGTGACTTGTGAGAGATCAAATCTTATTCACTGAAACTAAGAGTTCAACATTCTATCATACCAGAATGTCTGATGGCAGGATTTAGACTTTGATTAATATATTGGACATGAAAGAAATTCAATTATTTATATCTCTTAATTACATCAACTCAAAGGAATTAGTTAAAT
The DNA here is from genome assembly GCA_001974805.1 of Corchorus capsularis. Lineage (NCBI taxonomy): Eukaryota > Viridiplantae > Streptophyta > Magnoliopsida > Malvales > Malvaceae > Corchorus > Corchorus capsularis. The sequence goes on from AWWV01010347.1 coordinate 29,741, forward strand.
ATCTCCTTTTCATTTTTTTTTTTGAAGAGCAAAGAAAATCTCTTGAGTTTAGGCCTAGTCTTTAGGCTTACCATATACTAAGAATTTTCTAAGCTTTTGTGCCCTTGCCATGAGGGCAGATAATGTAACGAAAGGCACCAAAAAATAATGTCAAACACCTTTCATCTGCTATACGTTAATCAAATTCAAAACAAAAAGCAATCACTTCACTTGTCCTCTTAAAATTTCTCACATAGAAACAAAAAAGATAGTACCACCCAATAATTTCATGATCTCTTGTAGTAGTATATTTTAATGCCTTTTCATCTAAAATTTCTCAACCAATAATGGGAAATTGCTTGCATTTTCATAAACCCATGGGAGAAATATGCTATGAGATGAAAGCTATGATCAAGCCTGCATCAAGAAAGTTTTCAAGTCCTTTGCTAATAGATAGGCAGAGTAATTGTCCTCCACAGCACAAAAGGCAAATGGGCCCTTCCATCAATTCTGACGCCGCGAACGGTGGTGGCATTAAGAAAATCAGATTGCTTGTGACGAAACAAGAGCTTCGACAATTACTTTCTAAGGCCATGTCAATGGAGGAAATATTGGTAGAAGGAGTTCAAAGAGAAGGAGGGTTTAGAGTTGATTTTGTTCAAAGGTGGCAGCCACTCCTTGAAACCATCCCCGAGGGTAGGTGCGAATTTTAGTCTTTGTTGCCATGAAATTTATGTGCAAGGGCAATATTCCATCAAATTAGGTTGGGCTTCTGGCAAATGGTAATTGAACAACATTCAATAAATGGGCTGAAAATTATGTATATTTGATCCATATTTATGGCTTAATCTACTTTCATTGAGTAAAATTATTTCTCCGTGTATGTTTTCTATAGTAATAAGGAGTAATGATCCTAATTATAATAGGAAGGTTGTTGGAATACTTTAAACCAAGTAATAAAATAGTTACCTTAGGTGTCATGTTAGTATTGGTTTTTACATAAGTCTTAGTGTGGGTATGTTACATGGGATTATATCCCATATAAAACCTAGGCATATATAGCCTTATTGTTTTGTTCTGTGCCGTAAGTTGAAGTTGAAAAAAACCAAAAGTTTGTGTTTAAGTTTTGCAAGCCGAAAGTCATCGGCTAATGGCTTCTGCGATTTCATCACTATGCGTTTCCGATTAATTAAATAAAGTTGAGTTTTGTGGTTTTGGTTATTGGGTTGTTGATTTTGTTTTTATAGTTTCTACATTTGGTATCAGTCGCCATAAGATCCTGATGGCTACAAATATGCAGTTTGTGCAAACTCCATCAATTAAATTTGATGGTAAAAACTTGTTTCAAGAGTGGGTTGTGCAGATGCGATTTTTTCTAAAATCATTAGATGTGTGGGAAGTTGTTGAGGAGGGATTCGTTCAACCAGAAGATACTACTGGTTGGACAGCTGCCCAGAAGAATGAATTGAAAAATCTTCGCAAAAAAGATGATCGAGCCATCCACCATATAATGCAGTGTGTTGAGATGTCAGTTTTTCAGAAGCTGATTGATGTGAAGTCATCAAAAGAAGCATGTGATACTTTGATTGAGTCCTATCAAGGTGTAGCACCAGTTCAAAGGGTGAAGTTGCAGACATACAGGAGGCAGTTTGAGCTGCTTCAACAAGAGAAGAATGAGAAGATTGCTGATTATTTTTCGAGGACGCAGAAAATTGTTAACAATATGAAGGCCAATGGTGAAACTCTTACCGATGTTCAGATTATGGAGAAATTCTTCGGACCTTAACGGAGCGTTTTGATGTTATCGCTACCATTGAGGAGTCGAAGGACCTGAAAACTATGACTATTGCTGGTCTGCAGGGAACTTGGAGGCACATGAATATAAGTTAGATGAGAGGTCTACAGGAACTGTCGAGCAAGCATTGAAAGCTCAAATTGATGTGAAGAAGGAGAAAGTTGAAGCATCAAATAAAGGCGAATCCAGCCAGCAGAGAGGCAGAAATTTCAGGCCTGGTCAAAGGCAAGGTGGTAGAGGTTTTGGCAGAAATAATTTTGATCGCAGAGGCAACTTTGATCGAAACGGTAATACTGATCAAACTCATGATATGTCTAATGTTCAGTGTTATAAATGTCAAAAGTATGGGCATTATCAATCTGCATGCAAGTCACATATTCAATGTCATAATTGTGGCAAGTATGGCCATTTGAGTAGAGATTGTCGTTCTAAGAGACAGGAAAATAGAGATCATCATGCTAAAGTAGCAGGGAATGGTGGTGATTGCACTGAAACATTGTTGACTAGCTAGTTCAGATAGTGAAGATGGCTATGATAGCCAATGGTTGTTGGATACAGGTTGCAGTAATCATCTTAGTGGAAACAAATCTTTGTTTTCCGACTTTGATGATTCGTTTCGTAGATCAGTGAGACTTGGTGATGACCGGTCCATACCGGTATATGGGAAAGGCAAAATGCAAGCTGAAGGATGGGACATTGAATTTTATTTCTGAAGTTTTTACTCTCCAAATGTCAGTCAGAATTTATTGAGTGTGGGGCAGTTAGCTGAAAAGGATTATGATTTGCACTTCAACAAGCATGGTTGTACTATTTATGATGCTGATAATCGGATGATTGCAAAGGTAAAAATGTCTAGAAACCGTTTATTTCCTATGCAACTTAATTATGATGAACCTTCTTGCCATGTTTCTGTGATTGTTGATGATAATTGGCTTTGGCATATGAGATTTGGGCACTTGAATTTTCGTAGTCTTGATTTCCTTGCTAGAAAGAATTTGGGTTTCTGGGTTGCCAGCTTTTAAAGTTCCTGACAAGGTTTGTGAGACCTGTGTTTTGGGAAAGAAACATAGGGAAGTCTTTCCTAAAGGACAGGCTTGGAGAGCAGCTAGACCACTTGAACTTGTTCATTCAGATTTATGCTCTGTGGAGGTTCCTTCCATTGGTGGTAGTAAGTATTTTATCAGTTTCATTGATGACTTTAGTAGAAAGGCCTGGGTTTATTTTTTGAAGCATAAATCTGATGCTTGTGATGCTTTCAAGAAGTTTGTGTTCTATGTTCAGTCAGAAGCAAAGTGGGCATAATCTTAAAATTTTGAGAACTAATAGGGGTACTGAATATACTGTATGTGATGATTTCTTGGAGAAACATGGTATTTTGCATCAGCTGACTGCTAGGTACACACCTCAACAGAATGGGGTAGCTGAAAGGAAGAATAGAACTGTCATGGATAAGGTGAGATGTATGCTGCATAGTAAAAATTGCCGAAAGGTTTTGGGCTGAGGCTGTTGCTTGTGCTATTTATGTTCTGAATAGGTGTCCTACAAAGAGTGTTCTTGACAAAACTCCACAAGAAGCTTGGACTGGGAACAAGCCCAACATTGGGCATCTTAAGGTATTTGGTTGTATAGCTTTTGCTCATGTGCCTGATGAGTTGCGAAAGAAGCTGGATGACAAAGCTGAAAAGTGTATTTTTATTGGCTACAGTCATGAGACAAAAGGGTACAAGTTGTATAATCCGAAAACGAAGAAGATTGTTGTTAGCAGGGATGTTACTTTTGATGAAGATGGTGTTTGGGATTGGTCTAATGATGGTAAGGATTTGCAGCCTAGACCTGCTGTTGTTGTTGATGGAATAAATGTTAATCGAGAGGTGGAGCCAATACCTGCAGCAACTTCTAGCCGCCCACAAAGATTGAGGCAGCCTAATGTTCGTTTGCAGGGTTTTGAGGTTTATACTGATTCGGATTCTTTTGATGATAGTGATGACATTGTTCATTATGCCATGTTTGCAGATTGTGATCCTTTGACATTTAAGGATGCTGCTTGTGATGATTGTTGGGTGAAAGCCATGGATGCTGAGATACATGCCATTGAAAAGAATGGTACTTGGGAGCTTACTTCTCTTCCCAAGGAAAAGAAGCCAATTGGTGTTAAATGGGTGTACAAGACTAAGTACAAGCCCAATGGTGAGGTGGATCGCTTCAAAGCGCGCTTGGTAGCCAAGGGTTACAAGCAAAAGCCAGGTATTGATTATTTTGAGGTATTTGCACCTGTTGCTAGACTTGATACTGTTAGAATGGTTATTTCACTTGCTGCTCAGAATAGTTAGAAAATTATGCAAATGGATGTTAAGTCTGCTTTTTTGAATGGTGTTCTTGAGGAGGAGGTGTATGTTGAACAACCTCCAGGTTATGTTAGGAAGGGGGAAGAAGACAAGGTTTACAGGTTGAAAAGGGCCTTGTATGGATTGAAACAAGCGCCTAGAGTCATGGTATACTCGCATTGATTCTTACTTTCTTGATCATGGTTTTCAGAGGTGCTCATATGAGCATACCTTGTATGTAAAATCTAACCTGCAGGGTGATATCATCATTGTGTGCTTGTATGTGGATGATTTAATTTTCACTGGCAATAATCCAAAGTTGTTAGTGAGTTTCAGGGAGGCCATGATTGCTCAGTTTGAGATGACTGATATGGGTTTGATGTCTTACTTCCTTGGTATTGAGGTGAAGCAAACAGATGCTGGTATATTTATTTCGCAGAAAAAATATGCTGGTGATGTCTTGAAGAAATTTAAGATGGAGTCTTGCAATCCTATTTTGACTCCTATTGAAGAAAGGTTGAAACTTGTGTCAGATGGCAGTGGTGAGTTAGTTGATGCAACTAACTACAAGAGCTTAGTTGGAAGTTTGCGGTACTTGACAGCTACGAGGCCTGATATCATGTATAGTGTGGGGATTATTAGCAGGTTTATGGAGAATCCGCGGCAATCTCACTTGCAGGCAGCTAAGCGTATCTTGAGATACATCAAAGGTACACTTAGTGATGGAATTTTTTATTCTTGTGCTAATGATGTGGAGCTTGTTGGATATACAGATAGTGATTGGGCAGGTGACGTTGAAAAGCGGAAAAGTACTTCTGGTTTTGCGTTCCATCTTGGAACTGGTGTGTTCTCTTGGCTGTCTAAGAAACAACAGGTTGTTGCTCTATCCACTGCAGAGGCGGAGTATATTGCAGCGGCAAGTTATGCTACTCAGGCTGTATGGTTGCGAAGGATGCTTAGTGAGTTGCAGCATGAACATGTGAAGCCTACAAAGGTGTTTTGTGACAACAAGTCAGCAATTGCAATGACAAAGAATCTAGTGTTTCATGGTCGCAGCAAGCACATTGACATCAAGTATCACTACATTCGAGACTTGGTGAGAGACAATGAGATCGCGGTTGAGTTTTGCTCATCTGAGGAGCAAGTTGCTGATATTTTTACGAAGCCATTGAAGATGGATGTGTTCTTGAAGCTGAAGAAGATGCTTGGCATGGTGAAGCTTGAAGACTTGGTTTAAGGGAGGCTATGTTGGAATACTTTAAACCAAGTAATAAAATAGTTGCCTTAGGTGTCATGTTAGTATTGGTTTTTACATAAGTCTTAGTGTGGGTATGTTACATGGGATTATATCCCATATAAAACCTAGGCATATATAGCCTTATTGTTTTGTTCTGTGCCGTAAGTTGAAGTTGAAAAAAACCAAAAGTTTGTGTTTAAGTTTTGCAAGCCGAAAGTCATCGGCTAATGGCTTCTGCGATTTCATCACTATGCATTTCCGATTAATTAAATAAAGTTGAGTTTTGTGGTTTTGGTTATTGGGTTGTTGATTTTGTTTTTATAGTTTCTACAAAGTTCAGTAATGAACAAAAAATAAAAGGAAGGCCAGTTGGACTTGATTTGTAACCAGATTAGATATATCTTCTTCACTTTGAACCCTAATTTAGACAAAGCTTATTCATTATTCGCTTTAAGAGCCGCCTGTTTTCCTGAGAAAAATAAGAAAAGAAAAAGAAATGGGAAGACCTCCAATTTTGTGGTGGTTCGTCTGATCAAAGTACTAAAATATTCTGCTAACTCTTCCTCCTCTCCAATATTCAGGTAATTAAGCATGCCTTTAATTGTTCAATACTTAATTATATGATGAAATGTTAGCACCTAATTAATTAACGTTATGCTTATGTATTGCTCACGCTAGTATTACCACTATCTTCTTCAATTAATGGTCGATGCATTTTCATTGATTTAAGATTATTTTGTCTTCTACTCTTGTTTATGCCTTGCTTTCTCCAAAAAAAGAAGCATAAAAAATAGATTATTCATAGTGAGAACCCTAAGAAAGTAAACTGATGGAAATGAGTTGGTGGATTTATAACGATTTAAGCTTGCAAACAATTAAGAAACCATTGAAAAAGATTGTGGGAAAATTGCAAGTAGCCAAAGTCTTCGTATATTATGGGCTAAAAGCACCATATAGAAATAGTGGAAGAGTGCGACAGTGCGCCCAATAACTCTTCTCCCAGGGAATCCGTGGCCTAGTCTCCCACTACCCATTGTTGCTTGCTTCCCAACAATTTTTCCCCTTTTTTTCTTTGTCTTTTCCGCAGCTTCTTAGTCATTTCCTCTTTAAATGAAATTGAAAGCCATTAATTGCATTTTTTTTTCAAACCATTAATTCATTTACAAAACGAGTTTCGCTACATAACCAGAAAAATTGACTTGAAATTTGGTCCCCATGACATGCAATGGTTGGTTCAGCAGACTGATTTTGCTACTACTTGAGTGGAGTTTTGCTACATAACATGGGATGATTAGTCATGACATGTCATGGGGGACAAAATTCAGGTCAATTTTTCGGGCCATGTGGAATTTCCCTTACAAAACCTCCATTCTTTTGTTTTAGAAGCGTACCAGGACTCGAACCTTGTTCTTAAAGATGGAAGAACAAACATCCAACCATCAGAATAAAGGAGAACCAATACAAAACCTTCATTCACACTTAGAGAACTTTACTCTTTTAATTGAAGGAAAATGGAAAACACACCCTTTTTTTTTTTACTAATCCTAATATTCAGTTACAACATTAGATCCTGACTAAATCAAAATAGAGTCACACCGAATTCCAAATAGAAGAAACTCTCCCAATACCTTGATTAATTTCATACACTAATTAATGTGCCTAATAATAATAATAACTAATAAAGTTTTACTCATCACATCAAAACCCCATAGTTTGGATGTGATTCCGTCTCTTTCACATTTCACTTTAGTTCCCAAAGCTGTCAAGTTAAGGGAAGAAAATTTTGTTTTTGTAAAGAGAAAGTGATAAAGAAGCTTGAATGGACTAGTCGTGTTCATTGACCATGGCCTTTTTTTTTTTTGCTTCCCTGTAAAATGGTTAACTGGGCCATTTTCTCAATTCTCATCTTATGCCTTCTATCAAAATTTAATCTTTAAGATTCTTCGGCTAAATGGGCCCCAAAGGATCAAAAGGGTTTGGCTTAACCATTCCTTTTTTTCTTCCTAGGAGTTGCTAGGTGATGTGATTAGATTAGAGACATGGTTTATTGCCCATGTTACTATACCAAATTCTTATTTAAAAAAATCATCTCTTTCCGTGTATGAATAGTTGGACCACTAACATACTAATAATAAACATTTTATTTTCATGTCGGTTTTATAATAAGAATACACCTACTAAAACTAACCCTAGTGGTAGCATTTTGATCTTTATTTTTTTTTCCTCTTTTCTTTATGCTTTTTTGGATTTGCATGATATTAGCGGTTGGATTGAACTTTGAAGGGAAGCTCTAAAGAAGAATCCCACCGACGATATAATTGTCTTTCTTTCTTTCTTTCTTTTCCCTCCAGAACATATTTCCCTCCTTTTAATACTCTCCTCCATAATTGAGAAGAAAAAACAGAGAAGAGAAAAAATGGGGAACTGCATATTTGGAGGCTTTGGAGATTCTGATGGAGTAATCAAAGTTATAAATTCAAATGGTGGAGTCATGGAATTTTCAGCACCAATAACAGCAGGAATCATCACGGATGAATTCCCAGGTCACGCCATTTTCCGAAGCCATGATCTTTTCTGGAAACCTCTGTTTCACCATGAAGAACTTCTCCCGGGAAAATCATACTATCTTCTTCCTCTCAACGGAAAAGACAGTTATTCTTCTTCCGGTAATAACAGCGGCCATATTAATGTCCGAGAAGGCCATGTCCGGTCGAACAGCAACCCGACGTCGCTTGTTAATGCTCCGTACAGAATGTCCTGCGATTACCAGGGGACTCTCAAGAGGTCTCATACTGATGTTTTTTCTAGGTATAATAATAACAACAACAATTCTGGGTTTTGGAAAGTGAAGCTAGTTATAACCCCAGAACAGCTGTTGGAAATTTTGTCACAAGAAGCTCGAACTCAGGAACTGATTGAGAGTGTAAGAACTGTGGCCAAGTGTGGAAATGGGGTTTCAAAATCTGGTGGATTTTCAGATCAATGGAGTCTGTCGAGCAGCAGTAGAAATGCTTCGTCTAAGAAAGATGGTTTGTTGTTAGATATCTAGAATTATTATAGTCTTTTTTTTTTACCAAATTTTTGCATTTTACTTTTCCTTTGTATTAACCATATATAGAACATGTAAACAATTGAAATAGTTGTATGAAAAATCTTATATTTCGTGTATTAATTTGACTTTTCCTCTGTTTTTTGCTGGGGGAAGATTCCCTCTGTTTTGTGTAAAAACTAAAAACAGGGCATGGGTTTCCTTCCTCATTCTAGATACTGAATTTCAATGCTTCAAAATCCATTTTTCTTCGTACAGTCAAGAGGAATCAACATTCAACAATGAAAATCAGTAATTTGATGGTATATTATTATAAAAATAAAGCTGAGGCAGCCATAAAAATTCATATCCACCTTTTGACTTTGTCACCATATATATATAATAATTCATGATTCAAATGAGAATGTTTTATTTAAGGGTAAACCCTTTTATTTAATTTACAAAGAAACCAAAAATAAGTTGGACTATTTTTATTTAATTCAAAGACTATTTTTCTGATAATGAAAATTTCCTTGGCATAGACTCCATTTCCATGTGTACTGTAGTCGAAGGGCATCTAGCTTGTGAGGACCTGCAAGGCAAATTGCAAAACATAGTTTTAGTCATATTTAAGAACTTGCTTCTTCAGAACATAATTAATTGTACTTGCCAGTGGCTTATCGGATTTCCAAGCTAGGAGAGCCCCTATTGAAATTCTGCAATGAAGAGCGATCGTTTCTTGGGACCTTGACTGGTTCCTTCAATGCAAAACGCTTTGCATCCAAAAATCTTGGTAACGAAAGGGATACCCCAATCCCAGCACAATAATGAACAACTTTAGGACATTGAGGTGCTTCATCATTTCCATCTCTCTCTCTCTTTTGTTTTTTTCTAAAATCTGCTAATTTGCTATGGAAGGACTGCAAAACTCTTCTTGATTTATATAGGCTTTGGAGGCAATGACCAAATACTCCGAATGCGACATTTCATTTGTAAAACTGAAAAGGTACAAAATCATGAAGGTCGTTGTTAGCTTTCGTGGATGTGCTTATTCCGAATGTCACCAAATTATTTATCTTGAGAGTAAACAAAATATGGAAAATTCTTTTTGACCCTCCTGATTTTTCCTTCAATTATCCCTCGTAATAATTAAGATAACAAATTAAATCTAGATTTAGCCACTAGTTATACATATGAAGAGTTTGCTGAGTAAATCCATTGATTTCAACCTATTACATGAATAGGATTCTAGAAATTATAATATAGGTTTTCTAATGACAAGTTAGGAAGGTCAGGTTGGAGAGTCAAATAGCAAAATTCCGAAATATAACATGTTAATTATAGAAAGATTTATGAGATTGAGACAAAATATTTGCTAATTCTGTGGAACTTGAGGGGCAAGAAATTGTCATATAGAACAAGTTTAAATACGGTTTTTGTTGCACATGCATGCATGTGTCGAAATTGTCATATAGAAATGTATTTAGAATTCAACATCGTTAGAGAAAAAGAAAAATTCCGTATACTTGAATTACTTGCGCCAGTTTGATCCACAATTAATTTTCATCTTCATTAGGAAACAAATACCAAAATTATGGCTAATTGTTTAAATTCATGATTCAATCATTCAAATGGAAATCTTTTAGGAAAATACTTTTTGACCCGTCTAATTTTACCACTAGTTATCCCGCTTAATAAGTAATTAAGGTTACAAATTAATTGTAGGTTTAACCTCTAGTTATAAATAAGGAAGGTTTACAGGGTAAAATCCCTTGATTTTAAGGTATATTATTAAATAGAGTTTTAGAAATTATGTTAACTTTTTCTAATACCACGTCAGGCGGGATATTTTGTGGGTCAAATAGGCGAGTTGTGTAGCATTATCCAATGTTTTACTACTATTTTAGAGTATTATTGTTGAAAAATGGGGTTTTCTTTTTAGTTTAACCGAAGGATATATATGCCAATTAATTTTTCTCACTTGGACAAAACAAAAAGGATTTTAACAGACAATTAGAATTTAGAGTAGGTGCACACTATGCCATGGAAGTTACTATTCTTTTGGTTGGAATGGAGGTGACAATTATTATTTGACAAAAACAAGAAGCGAAAAGAAGAAAAAAAAAAAACTACTTCAAAAAATACACAAAATTAATAGTATTATTGAGGAATTGGGCCTAGGTGGCTCATTCTGAGCGATGATGATGTTGGGCCAGCTGTCCAAAGGGAAAGTTAGTTGGGCTTGTCGAAGAATGGGCTTTAGAGGCTATCAGGTCTCTTGAAAGGCCTTTTGAGGTACTTTCTTATTAGTTTGCCGACAAAAAAGGGGAAAAAGGAAGCACTTGTTTGTTAACTTCAACCAAAAAAAGAAAAATACCAATCTCATTTGATTATTACAATTTACTTTTACTTATAGCAAAAGTATTACTATAAGGTAAAATAAAAAAGTTTGAAAACAACACCATAAAGTATAATTAGCATGAGAAAATGAGTAACGGCAATTCCAATTTCCAATGAGATCGATTCACATTTTAAAGTCAAAGAAAGATGATTGCTTAAATTTTAGTACAAATTTTCGTTTATTTCATGTTCTTTGGAAAAGCTTGGTAAGAGTATATAGCAAATCGAATGGTATAAAAAATTTACTTGTCATTGTCCTAACTACTTTGAAAACATAGCTAGCAGCCTAGCACATTCTCTGCGTCACATTCAGAAACAAAAATCTCTTTCCCCTATTACTATTTTATTAGCAAACCTTCTTAGGGTAGTTTTTGATAATCGGATTTTCATAATTCATTGGACAAGAAAGTACCACTAGAATAAGTTTGTTCCTTCGTCAAAAAAAAAAAAAAGTTTGTTCCAATTTAAAGTTTTTAAGATTTGAAGTTCATAATTCACAGTAATTCATGAATGGAGTACAAATTAATCGGTTCGCGTTGGCGCGTCAGACATTTTTTGTTATATATTTTGTTATTATTGTTTAAATGCAGAAAGGATTTGTTTCAAAAACTTGTATTTTTATTAGTATTTTGTGTATTTGTGAAGTAGTTTGCAAATTAAATGGATCTCAATTTTCTATATATATAACTTATTAATGGTGGTTGAGTTTTATAGCTGTAAAATTCATTTTTTGGATAAAATCGTAGCTTGTAATCCATTTCTTATTCTTAGATAATAACCTTTGCTATTTAAAGTATCTTCTTTTTCATAAATCTAATTGAATTCTTTCTATCACTATAGTTTGAGAAAGATGAGAGATGTTTTTAATTTTTAAAAAAATCATTAAATTAAAACGAAATCAATTAGTCTAAAAACTTTAATAGGTTTTACACATAAAATTATAGAAATAACCAAATTAGGAAGAACAAAAGGAGGACACAAAGTGGGCAAATGGGTCTCCCAAAAAAGTTGCAAAAGATCCAAATGAATGGTGAGAAACCAATTGAGGGTCTTCTTAGTAAATAAAAAATACATGATTTGATGGTCAATAAATGTTTTCACATTCAACTGGTTAAAAACTCTTGCAATTACGAAAACGGGTCGGAGGAAAAGGGAATGATGAGAAACTAATTGAGGGTCTTCTTAGTAATTAACCAAGTGAGAATTGACATAAAAGGACAAAAAATATTCAAACCGAACCTCCTTATCGATCCTTAAAATGAGCTTTAAGTAATATCCCCGGATGTTTCAAATAACATATAATATATATTATATTATTCTAGATACTATATAATTTAAATACTAACTGATAATTGACGTAAACATTTTTTTTCTTTTCTTCTTGCACCTCACAAGGCTTTAGTTCTGTGATTGAGTGATCATTTAAAGTGATTTGTGCAAGTTGAACATGACCAAACGTTAAAATTATTGGTACATAATTTCTACACCTGCTTTCCATTACTCCATTTTATTACAAAAATTGAATGGCATTTAATTACACCCAATTAATCGTACAAGTGAATTTATAAATATTGGACCAACATGGAATTGTTGGCATATAAAGTCGGTTCATAAACACCTTGAAGAAAATATATATACTTTTAATATTACAAACAAAACTATAGTGGCAATTACTAATCACTTAATGCTACTTCATTATAAATAACAAAATTATAGTAAGAAAATACTAAAAGAAGAAAACTCATCATCATCATGATTGGGTTTAAATTATAAGCTTCTCTTTCGATAATGACTGACAATACCTCTTGATATAGTTGGTTAAATAAGGTGAAAAATCACAAAGAGATTTTATTTAATTACAATGACTATGACACTGATGATTTGATTTTATGAAGCTAACCACTATGGCCACCTTTCGAAAGTCGAAACACCCTTCGCTTAATTATCAAAGGGACCATATATATAAAGTTTTACTTTCCTTTTTTTTTTTTTAACTAAAATTTTTGTCTACATGGTGGGGGCAATGGGGGATCGACCAATTTGGAGAGGAAATCCAAAATTTTCCACAATGGCAGCGCTATCTGAACAAACTCATCAAAATTGCCGTCACCGGATGAAATTTCACTTTCTTCATCACAAATATTATTCTTAGAAAGATTTAAACACACATGAAAAGCATTGAAGTACTTGATTAGAAATATTATTCTCTGCGGATCTTTACGTTCTTCTAAATCTTAATTTGTTTCTATGTACCATATATTTATTTGGTCACTTCATGCATCCTATCGAAAACGATATATATATGTAGGATGTGATGATCATAGACCATGCATGTTCTTTGTTCAAAAATGAAATGATTTAGTATCATTCGACATATGAAAATATGGATATATGGCCACAGGCCACCCCTAGAGGGCTCACCAAAGTAGGGTGGATTACCTAATTAACAAAGTTCAAGCAAGCTAAAGCTAGGCTAGAAGAAACTAATTTCAAATCTAATTAGTCCAATTTTTATCTCAATATATATATGAGGAGCATTAAGCATATATTATTATAATATATTAAGAGATAATATGTGGTTATTCAAATTAATTTGCTTGATGGAGAGATATCAAGCCTTCTAGACTTTTAAAAGGGAGCGATAGAATTGCAACATGTTTTAATTTTGTTGCCACCTTTAACGTGTGCCACCAACCCTTAATTATTTTCAAAATTATCATATCAAGATGCCCCTTGATTATTACTTGTCTTTTGTATATATTGATTAACTTCCAAATTCTCTTCCAAGAAAGGGAAACCCCGGCCCGGCTGCCAAATCACTTGTTGTGAGCATAAATTCAACGAGCTAGATATGTTAATGTTAATTAATTAATTAAAAATGTATATTATATCATTATATAATATATAATGATATATAGTGATTTTATCATATATATTATATCATTATATGTATGTATTGAAAGGAATGGGTGGAAATACACGCTTGCATGCATGTTTGTGTGTGCTATATACTGATTTTAATTTTCTTTTTTCAAATAAAAGTAGACAACTCAACTCAACTAAATTTCACATCCGAATATAAATGATGTTGAATAAATGAATTTTGTCCCCTTTAATCCTTACATATCATACTTTAGAAAGATGTTTAATTAATCATAAAGATCATATCTTTTTATTTCTTTTTAATCAACTTCACTTCATTTGTTTAATTTTAATTTGCTTTGTGATAAAATCACTTCATCACTCATGCATGCATACATATCTATATGCATCACATTAATTATTTTATTTATCCCTTTGTCAAATTGATCAAGGTATCATATTATTTATTGTTAAGTTAAAGCTTCATTAATTAATATCTCTTGACTTGTACCATTCATTGAGTTTCTCCCTTAACCATAAGATCTTTAAAAGCTAAATATGGTTGGGCTGTCCAAGATAGAAAATGATTGAAACTCCTACTGCTCAAAAGAATTAAAAATCAATTAAGTAGTATATATGAAGCTTATTAATACAAAAAAAAATACTGAAAAGAAAAAAGAAGTTTAATTACGACGTAAAATAGAAGCTCAATTTACAGCTAGGCCCTGCCCAGATTTTATGTAAGCTTCGTTGAACCTTCACAAAGTTTTAATTAAACCTTCAACGTAACAAGGAAGACAATAAAGAATACGCCAACACTTCACTATATATGAAGAATGAAAAACGATGAGATTAATGAAGAAATATTTGCTAGAACACAAAAATGTATTAAATGTCCCATCTATTTATACATAAAATTGTTTGCCCAAATAGGTTAGAGATTGAGAATTTGTCCAAAGGAGGTGTAGCCAGTTAATTCACACATCACCTCAAATTATAAATACGTTTCCAATTGTGCAAACATAGCCGAAATTTTGGTGCTAGCCCTGTCGGATTGGTCTTTGGCTCTTTGCCATTGTCTTGTAGATAATTATCATGCTTCACTACTATTTTTCTCGAATTGGTTAATTACTGATCTTGCATCACCTTTATACGAAACTTCAACGTGGAAAACTATATATTCTCTCGTTCACATTGCTTAAATTAATTTATAGTTACCCGTCAAAATCTAATTTTTTTTGCTTACGACTTATTAATCATTATTATAATTAATCATGTGAGGAATATATATGTTAGAGTGGGTAGGGGCGGATCCTTGTGTATGCCCAAAAAATGAAAAATTTCCTTAGTAGCATATATATTTCTATATGTTTCACTTGATAATTTTCAATTTGCCCCACCCCGCCCCCCCCCCCCAAATCAAATTTTACATAGGTTAATATATATTGATCCCCTCAAATTTATGAGTCAAGATCCGCCCCTGAGAGTAGGAATATCCTACATCTGTTAAGTCTGACATGACTGAGCTAGTGATATTCAAGCTAAACCTGATCCACCTATCGCCAAATAATTTTAGGTTAGATGCTTAAAATAGTATCAGAGTTTAGGTCTGTCCCATTATCCCATACTCTTGATTATCCACATGTATAGTCCTGTTATGTTCGGGTGTTTGTCCCCTAGCCCTACATGTGAAGGGGAGTGTTAGAGTGCCATATGTTTTTAATACTTATCTCCTTAAAAATGCATCAACTTCACTTGTACACAAATGATAAGGCTGTAATCACAATCGACTTTTTTTTTTTTAATTGTTTTGGTATATGCATGCCCTCCTGAATGTAGTAGGAACATGATTAATTGGACCTCGACAAAGGAATGTGATACAATTTAGGAAATTGAAACAGAGAGTTTGAGTGATAAAGGATGTATTTCATTGATGTATCTGTTGGAAATTTATACACAAGGATGTATACAATACAATATTACAATGATAACCGTATATTGAACTAGTCATGGATATATATAGGATAAAGCATTATCCCTCTATAATTAGGACAATTTTATGAATGATCAATAGTGATCATGGCGAATTGGCGATCAAGGTTGTTCTTTCATGTTAGAAGAATAATATAATTATTATGAATAATTAAAGAGCGCGATGAGCGGAAGGAAAAGAAAGAAAAGCAAAAGTTAAAGATAATTTTGACATTCTTAATTTCCATTGGTTCCACTATAGATTTCAATTTATAAAAAAAAAATCAAAAAAAAAACCTCCAAGCCATGTGAAAATATATATATATATATATATATATAGTTATATACAGCGCAAAGAAAATTATACCCGAAAGGCCAAAGGGCGAATCATCTTGTTTTTGCATAATCATATGTTAATTTTTTTGTCATAAAAAGTGTCTTCCATTGGAGGCCCCAATTAATCTTAATAATAATAATCTTATTGCATTGCTGTAAATAAAATGATTCAATAATAATTGGGCTATCAATTAATGCCGCTTTTCTGCAAAGCAGCTTTATCAAGATTCTGCTTAGGAGCCAAAAATTGTTTTCACTATTCGATCATTTTGAAGAAGCTTTCGGGAAATTTTTTTTGAAAGGCAATAAATATTTTATTGATAGCAACAAGACTCTTTGGTAAAGAACCAACAAGGGCTTAGAAGAACAGAATTTGACACCTAACTTAACTTACAAACAGATCAAAGGTAACTATATCTAACGCCGTTCAGCCACCAACCAACCCACAGAACAACAAAAACAAACAATACGAGCAACAACTCACAACCCCTTAATAGAACCATAACCACACTTACTCAGACAAAACAAAAATCACCCCTAGTTATCTTGAATCTCCAGCTTTCTCTAATCCATCATTAACTTCAAAATAATTCTCTTAGAAAACATAAAAACAGAAGCTTTCAGGAAATTTAGTGGTTGCTATATTGTTAAATCATCTTTATAATCAAAACTTTTAGTTGGTTAAAATGGGGGCTTAATTATACATATTCTTGCCTGCTAGCTGTGAAGTGTGAAGTTTTCCCAATATATAATCACTTCATTTTATTTTCCTATATGTTTGGACAACAAATTCATGTTGATTTGATCTGACTATTTGTAGAGAAAATATTTTTTAGAGTAACTTTGTATCCTATTGAAAGGTGATGAAAACAAATAAACAATAGCTAACTACTATATTCTCATCCATCATAACCAGGTGCGCGACGTGGGTCGGATTTGGATTAATCAGGACAAAGCCCTAGATACCGGATGGGATAACAAAAAATAGCTAACTACTATATTAAATAGTCTATAGCATTGGAGTTCATAGTAAAAATGTATATTTGTTATTATTATACTATAATAATAATAATAATAATAATAATAATAATAATAATATTTGAAAATTAATTGATAAATAATTAAATGGAATTAGAATAGGTTTTGACCAAAAAATGGAATTAGAATAGTTAGATAAATTGTTACAGTAATTTACTTAATTGTTCTTCAATGCTAGTCTATTTTTTTATCGCCATCAAATTCGTCTTTTCTGATGACTTTTTTCCCCTCAAAAGTAAGTAATTATTTTTTAAGTTGCAATCTTTAGATTCATTATTATTATTATCCTGATTATTCAATAGGCAAATTCTCTGGCCAAAAAAAAAAAGGCAAATTCTAATAACGGCCTCGAATCCTTAATTAGATTTTCTTTTTTGTGTTATAAATGTAAAAACAACTCAGTGATCAACTTGCTGGTTTCTGATATAAACTTTGCTTTTCAAAGGAAAAACAAAACAGAGAAAAGACTAAAAGCTCAAATAAAGACCTCAATTTTGCAAAAAATCTCAAATAAGGGTCCTAAAACACAATTTAAATAATTTAAAATACATATTTAGTAAATTATGACATTTTTTACAATATGTTAGTTAATACTAGTGAGTGAGATGTATATAAACAAAAAAGCACGGTAAAAAATCATATATCATATAACGTTTATTGAATTTATTTGGATTAAAATGTTTTTATTTTTAATTAATATTATAACATCATTTTTATATCAAAATTGATGTGTAAGCATGACAAGCATTGGTTTTCATCGAAGGAAAACCTAATTTGTAAAAATTTACTTAGTATGTCTTCTAATTTGTTGAAATTGTGTTTTGAGACCCTTATTTGAGCTTATTTACAAAGTTGGGACCCTTATTTGAACCTTTAGTCCAGAGAAAAACGAAAAAAGATTTTCTAAGTAGTACTAATATTTTTTTTTTCGTGGCCAAAATGAGTAAATGAGGTATATTAATGGGCAATTTTTCAGTCAACACTCTTTAAAAGAGAACAGCTCATCACTCATGAGTTTTTGAAAGCCATTAAAGCAAATTAATAATGGAAAAGAAAATTTGGCCCACGAAAACCACAATATTATTGTTACAAATAAATAAATCTTCCCCCCAAAAAAAAATTTCTTACTAATAATCTTCTAAATTTTGAATATATCTACCTCCCAATAAAAGTCCCCACAAAAAGTTCACGTTTTATTTTTAGAAATAAAATTAGGTTTGGTTTGATATACATTATTATTATATTAATTTTAATTATAAAACAAAA